>NW_019060305.1:260051-276653 GCF_000696155.1 Zootermopsis nevadensis | reverse complement strand
AACTCAGCCACATTGTTTGGGGCATATTATGTGAAAAATGCACAGGCTGTGGGATTGTGTAAAGTTTAAAACTAGCGTAAAATATCATCATTGATAAAAACTGTCTTTGTATTCTTGACATGTACACTACTTGTGTTTACCCTTCAGTGGTATAAGGAAAAATTTACACCAGAGGCATTGGTAAATATGTGTCTTTCATCCATGAACAATTAAAATTAGAAAATACTAGATTTAAACCAAAATAAAAAGATCCACAGTGTATTTTAGTTGAGTGTTAAAACGAAGAGAATTTCACTGTAAACAAAATAATTTACCAGGTTTATGACTTGTTATAGTTTTCCCAGTTATATTAAATAACATATTTTTATTTTTTATATAGGTGCATATTTCAGTCCTTGTGAAATTGTGTTCCCTTACATAAGGTGCTTGAAGTGGTCATACCATGGGCAACTGGACACAATTTTTAATTGAGCCTGTATGTGTCGAGGACAGAGTTTTCTCAGAAGACCTCTGGCTGGCAAGGACCCCTAATTAAACCCTATACCAAATATTTTTGTATGGTAACTACTGAAGGTAAATGTTTACTTGAACAACTGATTACAAAAAAAAATCACCATATGCAAAGAGATTACAGCATCATGTCCATTTGTACGTGGATGCCCTGGGTGACCACTTTTAGTGCCTTCTGTGTGGGATGCAGTTTGACAAGGACTGATTTACCTACATCATTTCATCATCAAAAGGTTCACTCTAATACATGATAGATATGATATGTAAATGATAAACCTTAGCCAGAATCTGAATCAGATACCTCCTGAGTATGAAGCAGGTAATAAGTAAGTTGCATTATTCAACCATTGTTGGATTTAGTAGTAGTAATTGTGATAATATTAGGAAGCAGAAAAATAATCACCCCTGTCATTTCTGTATCCATTCAACATAACTTAGCTGGCACTAACTATTATTGATATCCAGATTACACTAATTTAAATCCATCATATATGCATAGAATCACTCACCATGCTTGTATATTTATGTAATGCTGCATTTGTCTTTGTGGGTAGCCACAAGACCCCTTTCCAGACTTGTATAAACCTGAAGTGGTTGGTCCAAAGGGAACAATCCCATATGAGAATATACCACCTGAAACTGCACCAGGAGGATTTCTTGAGGTGTTGGTGGCAGAGGTTTATACACCTCAGAACTTCTGGATACTGTTAAGAGGAGAAAAAACTCACTTGGCACTGGACAGACTTATGAATGATATACAGTAAGTACTGGATATTAGTGTCAATTTCTTCTGTTATCAGTAAAGTTTCATATTTCATATAATCTTTGTCACAGTAACATTAAAAATCCGTGGCGTAACAACTCCAGAGAGCCAAAGCCGACTAGCTTGACTGCTGGCCTCACGTTCACATGCCTAAGCAGAGGTGAACGATCATCCAACCAGATATAGGGTGACGTGTGGTCAGCACGATGAACCCCCAGCCATTGCTAGCTTTCCTGACCAGATTACGCTACTCATTGTAGCTCCCCAATTTCCTCACGATGCTGGGTTGGCACCGGTCACATACACTGGTTGAAAGCTCATGAGAAAATTTCTTCTCCCCCAAGACTCAAACCAGTGCGCATACCGTATTGCCAGTCCGAAGCATGATGCCTCAGACCACGCGGCTACAGCGCGAGACTGTCACAGTAACATAGAACACAGAAAATCAAATGCACACAACCATACTGAAAAGTTACAAACAAGATTTTTCTCAAAATCATCTTAATTTGTATATAAAGGTGAGTCAGAAGTACGTTTACAAACTTCGTGTGCGTGTTCCAGGATCAAAAATAAGAAAAAATGTTCCTATGAACATGGGGTCACAAATGTTTCATTTTCGAAATAATAGCCAAAAATAATTTTCAATGTATGCCTTTATTGCCAAGTATAAGGACAAAGATGTTTCTTTATAACAGATGCTCAAAGGTTGCTCCTCCATTCTCCACACATGCACAAGCACAACGTACACAAGACTGACGGATTCATTCATACACACCAGGGTTTCCTCGAATCATATGGCATGCTTTCTGCACACATTCTCATAGGTTGTCATCATTGTTTATGGGCGTTGCATAAACGACGGACTTCAAGTGAACCCACAGATAAAAGTCCAATGGAGTCAGGTCCGGTGACCTCGGTGGCCTTGCTACTGGGCCACCACGCCCAATCCATCGCTGAGGGTACTGTTCATTAAGATGATATCTGACACGATGGAAGAAGTGTGCTGGGGCTCTGTCATGCATAAACTACGTTTGTCTTCTTGTATTCAGTGGTACATCTTCAAGGAGACGTGGCAAGTGTTTCTTAAGAAGTACCGATATGAAGTTTCTCTTAGAAGTGATGGAAGCATGTGTGGACCAATAAGCATGTCGCCAACAATTCCTGCCCAAACGTTAATTTAAAATTTTTGCTGGAAGCTGGATTCACTTTCATATAAAGTCAACTCATTGAAACTTATTTTTGGCTATTATTTCGAAAATGAAAAATTTGCGACCCCATGTTCATAGGAACATTTTTTCTTATTTTTGATCCCGGAACACGCACATGAAGTTTGTAAACATGCTTCTGACTCATCCTGTATACATAATAATAGTCATTAGGCAACCATTAAATAAAGCATTTTCTTAATTTGTATTACATGGTTTTCATTGTTAGAACAAACAATTAATATCACATATAATTTTTTCAACATATATCCATTTTTAGGAGAATACACTTTGTTTATATAAACACAGTTAACATAACAGTTTGCATTTGGAATAATTTTTTTTATCTGCTCAGTTGTTCTACAATAAAGCATTTCAGATTTTTTACTTCTGCATGATTGTACTTATCCTTGCAGTAATATTTTGTTTTCATTTTAACAGTTGGTGTTAGAGTGTTGATATTGTGCATTGACTTTCTTTTTATACAGTTTGTCAGAGTGTTTCGTATGCAATTAATCCTGTAAAATAAAATAGATAAAGTTGTTGATAAGTGTCACTGTCCCTCTGTGTCTCTTATGTCCTAGATGGTAATAGTCCATAAAACAATATAAAATTTAATGATGTTTTTGTTTGTTGTATTTTCATAAAAGTACATTCCAAATTCATTACTCTGTGCATAAAGATAATGGATTTTGAATTTTCATATACAAAACATGCAGAAAGTTTTAGAAACCAACACAGAACTTGACATTTATCTTTCATGTATCTAGTATATGATCCCTAATGTAAAATATGAACACTTTTGAAGAAATGTGTCATCATTGAAAATTATTAACCTTTAGATCAAGAGTATCTTCAGCAGTGAGTTTCAGTTAAATGTATAGTGACATGGGATGTTATGTGTTCTCTGTCTTGCTGTAGCTGCCCCAGTCAGCCTCATTCAGTAATGTGTGCTATTGTCCGGTAGTAATATGGTTTAAATGTGGTTTGGCATCTTTAAATAGTGTAGTAGAGTAGGCTTGGAAGGAAGTACACGTCATGTACTCAGCAAGAGCCTGCTTTTATTCCCTCAAGGCATGTATGACAGGTTTTCATGTTTTACTGAGAGAGCAGCCATCCTCCTGTTCATGTTATTGGGATTGATCTCAGTCTCTGTTACTTACCTGAAGGTCCATTCAATGCATGTGGCCACAATATTGGTGTTTGCAGTTGGATGTGATGCCTAGGTTTATGCTGTGTTCACCCACAGTGGACTTACAGTAGAAATGGATGTGGTGGTGGTGCTTTTTGACCAACCTCTCAATTGTGTTTAGTTTGTCTGACTGCTGTTGAAATTGGCAATTTGAAGGCCTCCTGGTCTTTGACAGGCTGAAGGAAGCTGGAGGGTATTCTTGATAGGAGGTCTGCCATTTTGTTATTGTGTTTGGACACCACCCTGCTAATGCTCTTGAAGGTAGTGCTGGCAAAGGGTAAAGGAGCCACCAGTGTAGGGTTCTTTGGACATGGTGGTAGGACTGTCTTAGGTGGATTGAGAGCCCAGAGAATCTGCTGTCTGCCGTAGCCATTTCAGCTTAATCCCTCTAACCATATAAATGTACCCACTTACCAACAACCTCACTTCAATTCTGAATATGTAGCCAGTATATTGCTCTGAAATGTTGGTATCACGCTACAAGTCCACTCTGCATTATTACCCAAAAGACTAACATTGACATCTTCACCAACATGAGAACCTCAGATCTCATTCAGATTACAGAGATTAACATCACTAACCACAGTGTTACCATCAATGACAGGTGGTTGTTTGCTTATGATGTGTTTAAAAAAAGAAATGCCAGCTCAGACTGAATCAGGTCTTGACCAGTAGGTATGTGGTTTGAGCGCCACACTGTAAAGGTGTATAGGGAGCACAGAGGTAAAAGATCATGCATTCTAGACCTCAATTATTAGATGATGAGCAGTCACCTGCAAGCTTTGTCCATTTTACTCCCAAGGAACAATTCACTGGTACCCATTTGTGTGCTTGAGCAATGGTCTAGTTAAAGTAAAGTAAAGTAAAGTTTGTCCCGCTACATGCCATAAAGGCACTTGGGGTGAGTGGAGGTATAGCTCATCTCTTTCTTGACCTCGGCACTAGATGGGGGTGAGTTGTCAGCATAACACCCCGGCCAGCTTTACCCCCGGGAAAGGACCCCGGTACCCATTGTAGAGGAGGCTGGGTGGGCCCCAGAGCTGGTCTGGACACAGAGGCTAGAGGAAACATCCTCTGCCCCCGTCGGGGATAAAACCCCGGCCGTCCAGCCCGTAGCTAGTCACTATACTGACTGAGCTATCCCGGCTTATAATGGTCTAGTTATCATGTTGAAAAGAACATCTAGCTCCTGCTAGGAATCAAATTCTAGTCATCCAACCTGTAGCCTGTGATTGAGCTATCCTCATCATAGTTTTGACCAATGTTTGTATTAATGTCAGCTTAGGAATCATTCTCTGTATTATGAACTGACCTTCAGTTGTGTTTGGTGTTTTAGGGAATTCTATAATCAAGAAGCAAAATGTTATCATATGCCAGATGTAACAATTAGAATTGGTCAGTACTGTATGGCTCCCTTCAATAAGGAATGGCATCGTGCATGCATTACTGCAGTGCACAATCTTACTGATGCACAGGTAAGATTACAAATCTAAGGTAGGCCGCACACCGGCATGCGTCAAGACATGATGTCTGCGATATGACGCAAAGAAAGGAGCACAGTTGAAACGAATGAGATTATGAAAACCGCCGCACACCAGTCTGAGTCATGATGCTGACGTCAGCTTCATGCTGCAGACACGTGCAGCAAAACACGGCATGTTTCTTTTCTGTGCATCAAGACTGAGACATCAGTACTCAAGGAACAGCACTAGTGTACGTTATCGACATGAGTGAAGAGCAAATAAATATTAAAATAGTACAGATGGTTGAGAAATTCCCGGTAATATACGATTATTCATCCCCGGGCCACTAAAACAAGGAGGAGGTTGATAAAGCTTGGCATGCAGTTTCAAAAGAAGTAAACATAGATGATAAGTGCACTGATTAATTTTATTTTAATGAGCTAATGACTCATTAGAGTCATGAATCCACTTCCTTTTCCTTCTTTTACGTAATTTAAGCCACATGTACATTAAAATATCTTCCTCACTGGATGACGTCATGTCATCAACTAGAGAAGATGTGATAAGACGCAGACACGTGCTACTGTGGTGTGCGGACTCGAGTCTGAATCGCGAATGAAGGAAGACTGCGTCTTTTGTCTCATGTCTTGATGCTTGTCTTGATGCAGTTGGTGTGCGGCCGCCCTAAGACAGTATTTTCATGTTTATAAGAAAGTTTCAGAAATAATTGGAATTGTAGAAATATTTTTAAAACAATTTCATTTTCACTATGTACAGAGTAATTGTGCTTTCAGTTTAGAGAAATGATCTCAAATGATTTTTCACAAAATATATGGCATTAGTGTTGCTCCTGCCTCACAACTACAAAGTCTGGCAGCTTGAGTGTAGTTTATTTTTTTTTTTGTTTTTCAAATATATTAATTTCAATTTTGCATAGGTCTTTGGCTTTGATATTCATATATTGTAAATATGGATCTATTTTAGCAAGGCTAATGACTCTGTAGATGTCACACTGTATATGAATTATACACTGAACTGAAACTATAGTAGATTTTGATTAAATATGTGTCATATATTATGTCCCAATCATTTCTACATCAAGGCTTTTTGAAGAAAAATTAAAAAATTGATTTGAGTTTCTTGTAAAGTCAGAATTATATTGGATTGGTACTGAATGTAGCAGCTGAGTGGTTAGCACTTGTACTTTGTATTCAGGAGTTCCCAGATTCAAATCTTGATTTGAAAAACAGTTACCATGACTGAAGTGTTTCATGGTCTTCCTCAGTCCCTCCATGTGAGTGTTGAGATATTACCTTTAATTGGGCCATAATCACTTAACTTTTAGTATACATTCTCCAATATTGAAAGTCATCAAATTTCAATATGTACTTTTAGAGAAGAAGCCTGTGAATTGGCATGGTATCTCCATTATGTGCTCATCTTACGTATGTTGTGCAAATAGCATGTAAGATACACATGATAAAGAAGATTAAAATCAGTATTTACAGTGCATGTATGCAGTATAAGAAAATAACACTACAGTGTAATTAAGGCTCAAATACAATTATTTTTGAGTCCATTGGTTTTCCTGTTGCAGGTTCTGTTTGTTGATTATGGTACTTCAAGTCGAGTGAAGAAAAATGAGTTGTTATTCATGCACCAGGATTTTAGTACTTTTCCAGTGCAAGCAATTAAAGCTAGTCTTGTCAACCTAATGCCAGCTGATGGTGCTAAAAAATGGCCCTATGAAGTCAATATACGTTTTCTTGAACTGGTGTCTGACAAGAATCTCATTGCTGTTGTCTCATCAGTAGATCATGAGGTAATGTTAATAAGTATGTACTTCTTTATAAAATGTCAATGGTTAAGCAACTCATAAACCTAGAAAGATTCCAGTGTATAAAATGTATTGACACATTCAAGAGGCCTTGAAGCTTGAACAGGGGCATGTGTCTTGATCAAATTAACTTGAAAAATAGGTGCTCACTTGTTGATAAAAGTGCCTGAAGAATTCACTTGAGGATCAACCGAAGTATTCAGAATTAATAATCTTAAGATTCATGTGTGACATTGATATTAAGAAAATAATTTCTGATCAAAACTATCTATTCTTGCTGGAATAAATTGGTTACATTTTATGACTAGACCTGAAATTGTTCAACAATAATAATAAGTTTGTATATCTTCCATGTTTTTTTTCTTTCAGCTGTCCTCCAAACTTTGGGCACCACATTTGCCTTTACTGTTTCTTACCTCTCATTTACCAATTGTCTGTTCACCCATAATAATTCTTACTTGCTTGCTTGGTTGCCTTTCTCTATTGTTTGAATAACAGAAACCAAGAAAGTGTTTCATAACTGAAAAATTCAGAAAGAGCTTATAAGAAACCTTATCAGTAATTCTTGTTTCTATATAGCATATAACAAATATTGCAGATGTGATGTGTGATCCCATATGTGTAACTGAGGTGATTGTGAGATAAGTTTTTATAAGGAATAATGGTCAAATGACAACATTCTGCAAAACATGTTTCACTGTTGCATGCAAAATCTGTTTTGCGTTGATCATAATTTTGAATATTTTTATGCTGTTTTAAATTAATTTTAAAGATTATGGAGTTCAAACAGGTCTGATTGCCCAAGCTGTGGTGTTGACGAATACTGTTTATGCTCATTTTAGCACCAATAATTTAATTTCACATTAGAAACTGCTGTAATATTTTTATATTTGTTTAGTACTCTTTCGGGTTTCAGCAAGAAAGGTAATTGTAAACATTTCAAATTATGATAGAAAGTTTAAATTAATTAAGTGTTCCCAGTCTGTTGTCCGCTCCCTGTGAGGACCAGCATTTTGGATTCTATATAGTGCAGATGAGCTCAGAACTTAAATATAATGTAAAGAAATGGTACTGCTAGAAATCATGGGATTTTATGGAAAGAACTAAACAGTTTTCCTTTCCCTTGTTCAAGATTGACATTTTCATGCAGTGTAGCAGACTGTGTAATAAAGTTTCTAGACTTCTGGGTTTGAGGAATAAGCATGTGATTTGGATAGAATATTTATAATTACCCATCAGGAACTGAAGAACTTTTTAAATATCCTAATGATTTTTCTTTACTTTGAAGGGTTTCAGATGATTTAGACTAGTCACAATACAATGACCATTTATTGTGGATGAGTAACTACACATGAAAATTCACGTTCATCTTCTTCAGTTCAGAGATTAGCTTCAAGCCTGTTCTAGCTTTGTAGTTATCTTTTGACTTTTTTTGTAGGTCTCTTTGGTTAGTACAGTAGACCAAGTTTTGGGAGTTTGTTATTGTCTGTTCTGTTAATTTGAGTTAAACATTATGTTTGTTAATATTCACACATCTCCTAGAACTTTAATATTTCACCCACTCACACATATCGATATATAAAGTTGTGCTATGCAATAAAGGTGAGTTTCATGCTTTTTCTGATGAAAGAGTCTTTGATATGACACTGGGTGGGTCTCAGAGCTGATATGGATCATCATGATGAAGATGAAAGTTCTTTTCCTTGTCAATAACTATGGTTATCCAGCCCGGAATCAGCCTAAATCATCATCCTATATCTTCATTTCTATTTTGCCTCTATTATCTTTACATATTTTTATAAGTTATTCTTCTCTAGAAGCCTCTTAGAAGGAAGTGGACTTTCACTCCCTCCTAGCCCACTTCTGTAAGTCATGAAGAAGTTGTTCATACTAATTTGTGATATCTACAGGCTCGCAGACTGGAAGTAGCCCTCGTGGACACCTGTGGTGATGAGGATGTGCACATTAATGACGTCCTAGTAAAGGAAGGATTGGCAGAATATAAAACAAACAAGCTGCCATCACCACCACCACAAAGGGTAACTCTCTTGGAACAGCTACTGAAATTTAATATTATATAATATATATTGTTAAGACCTCTAGTCCTTCCTTTTACATGATAATACACCTTCAGCATATGTGCATGTGTAGTGGTTGCTGTTTCTTACCAAGTAAACAGGATGATAGAAGTGTTTTTGGTGGTTTTTACCCTTCTGCATTACAGCCAGTTGCAAATTTATGCATCTATACTTCAGACCATACAGTGTTATAAACAGTTTTATTATGGATACGTAATTATTTCTATATGAATGGTCAAAGAAACAAATTGAAGGGCATTCACATGTTTCTTGGCTTCATGACATTGTACTTAATCAGAGTAAGTAAACCTTCATATAATGCTTCCAGTTATAACATAAAATAAGCAAACAAACAAACTATTAACACTGTATTATTTTATGTTCTAATACACTACACGGTATGCAAAGTTTTAAGCTCCCAGTTATATTGTGGGTTCAGATATACCACAGCTTTGAATATATCCCCAAATAAAGTTAGATATATTTTATGTTGTACACTTGTTATGCGGGTACTAAAGCTGTCCTCCGACACCCACATTATATCGATGTTCCACTATATAAGAATGTAAGAATTTTTCACTTTGTTGATCAGTATGGAGAAAATACTTTTTTGAGAGGGTAAACAGCCAAAGAAACTTTGGTACAATACATCAGTAACTTACTTCCTTGTTCAGATTAATAATTGAATCCTGGTTTGAGAAAATTCTCTATGTGAATTAATGTTAGATATTTTATAATTTACTTTGTCAAGAGATTGGGCCTCCCATCCTATCCAAACACACTTGGAAAGTGTACTGCATGTTTTATGTTAGTGTATCTCACAGTGACACAGAAATTATTTGATGGTTTATAGCACAGAAATGGCTTACAGTATTAAAGAAATGTTAATATCATACAGTGTTATCTTGTTGAGTTCTAAAAATTATGTTTAATACAGTTTCACTATGCTGAATATTTAGTAAGATGTTTTTAAAAGTTGGACTTCCAAGTAAAGTGGCAGCCTTTGTTGGTTGATATTATCCACAGATATATTATTAAGCTTCTTTTATTCTCTTTTGCTGAATTTGTATTAAGTCTTTAATTCCCTGATCCCTGGTGGAAATTTCAGCACTGGCTGTCATGATAGCCCTACATAAAAATCCCCATCTTTATTTGAATTGTTTATTAATACCTGATAAGGAGATAATCTTTGTCTTAATCACAAAATTTTCATCACTTCAAATTCAAACTAATTTTAAGAAATTCGTATTGGAAAAGAAATGCTTCATTAAGTGATTAATGAAGATAAAGATATGACCTGATATTTGGTTTGGATTGTACAGAATTTTGAATGTAATAAAAGCTTGTCACTAGTACAGTGTCTCTTCTTTCCTCCCAGTCCCATTTCCTGTTCAAATTAATAACTCTGGTCACTGTTTAAACACTTTTTTGGATAATCCAGTAAATTTGTGTGGAGCACTGGAGAACAATATTTTAATTTGAAAGAATCCATAACCATTTATAATGGAAGAATCTTTGATGAAGTGCATGTTTTCTGCTGCTAGAAGCTAACCTGTCAAGTGACATGCATTCACTCAGAGTTTGCCTGTTTTGCCTTTTAAGCACTAATGACATAGTACTGTCCAGAACTAAGCTCTGTAGCCCTCTAAGGAATACAGACGTTGTTGGTAGTGGCAAAGAGAAGGAAACGTATCTATTATTCAGATTGAAGGTATTGACTGAGTCTGCATTTGCTCTGCTTGTGAAGTCAACATGCTGATTTACTGTAGTGTTTGTCAATATTACTAAACTTGAATATAATTCACTGAGGACAGATCCTGTCCACATTACAGAGCACAAACTGTTAGTCACCAGCTTCTCACTGCAGAGGCATATTTGAGGCTGGATATTAGTTGTGCAGTGACGTGATTGGCTCTGTTGCTTTCCATGTCCCCATACCATGTCACCTTGTCCTGCAGGGCTAAAGAGCTAAGATCCAAAATGTACGTTATCATTTTCGTCATCAAAATCCTATTTATTTTAGTTGAGCAGAAAGTAGGTATCAAAGTACTGCTGTGAACATTACATTATCTTCTCAACCAACAATTCTTGACTTTTGTACACATTATTTATATGCTTTAAGAATTTGGTCACAATGAGATGAATGCATCACAAAATTCTGTATAATAAATAGATCAAGTGAAAACCAAGTTGTCATTAAAACACAATACTTTCAATATAGTTCCATATTAAGTTTGTGCCTGAAGTAGTTTCTTCTTCTAAAATGTTACATTTAGATACTTCACCCTTTCTTTCACTACACTGCAACTGTAACTGGATGATGTCAGATACCAAATACAGAAATTTATCAACTGAATTCAGTTTGGGTCAGAAGTGAACATATGATTACCACTTAAATGAAGGCATAAATCCACTTTTAGATATATTTTAACAACTATTAGTTAAACATATATATCAGGTAATTAACCTAACCTGAATTTTTTAAATTAATATTTGTCATACAAAATGAACCCTGTTGAACTGTAATAATTGGTAAGAACTTTCTTGTATCATGTTTATAGATTGAGGCAGACCTTGCACCTTTGACAGTCACAGTGAGCCGCCCGCCACCAGGCTTCTCTTTGGGATCAAAACTTTGGAGGCAGTCATCTCTCTCTCCTACAGGATCTACACTACCAGAACAAACTGTTACCGAAATACGCGGCCAGTCACACCTACAGTCGCCACTACCAAACAAGTCTGTGCTTAATGTCAATGCATCAAACTTCATACCTCAATCCACTAGTGTACCAGCAGCATCACCATTATGTGACATCAGCATGCTTACAAACACAAGTCTTTTACAAGAACAGGCATCACTACTTCAGCAGTTTTTACTTTATGACCGTTATCTACAACATCAGCATTTAATGGCGTCTTTAATGATGCCAAATCCCACATTGGCATATTTAGTTTCACAGCAAACTGCAGCAGCACTAGCTAATCAATATGGAGTACCAAGGTTGAATCCACCAGTGATGTGTACTCCAACTGCTATTGCTGATAGAATGGAAAATGCAGAGCAGTTGCATCTGAATATTTTACAGGTTTGTCCTACGTCATCCCCAAATTCTTCATTAAATGAAGAATCCTTACCTCCCATTATTGATAAGTCATCAGTATCTACAAAACTTTTGATTGGAGATTCTGTTGAAACATCTGATACTGGTACCAAAGAATGTTTGTCTGTGACATCACCTGGTGTTAGTTATTCACCTGTTAGTAATCAAATTAATCCACAGATGTGCATTCATGTTCATAGCAGTTCACAACCAGCAGTAGATAGTATTGCATCTCAAAAGGAAGTGACAGTGTTGAGTCAAGTTAGAGATGAAGAAAAACAAAATAAATTTGCTGTACTGAGTGAAGCTTCTAATAACACTGTGTGTACAGAGTTTACTTATAGCATGGACACTGTTCAAGTGAAATCACATATTATGAAGTCTGATCCTGATGGCATTGATGAGCAGGAGTGTATGAAAGAAAGTGGAGAACAAATTGAAGATTTGTCATTTGATTCAGATGAAATATACAGGTATGTTAATATCTGTACTGTTGAAGGAACAAGTCATAAAGTAAATCAGGTGTTTTAAACTTATATATGTTTCTGGATGATTTTACAGTCTGACTGTTTGGCTCAGGCCCCATCATTAGATGAAGAATAGAATGGTGTGATATACAGGATGGCACATGAAAAGTTTGCATGAAAGTTTTAATATTCATGTAATGGTACATATATAACTATGAGGCTGTTTTGTTTTGTTTTCTTTTTTTCTTTTCTTCTTCCTCTCTCTCCCCTGCTGAGGTAACCCCAAGGGAAGAAGTTAGACTGGTTTATGTCCAGGAAACTGGGTGGCCACCCAGTTGCTCAGACATGAACACCTGCGACTTTTTTCCTTTAGGGTTCTCTTAAGGAAAATCTGTTTCCAGAAGAAAGACTCCATAGTCCACATAATATTTTGACCTTTGTCATTTGTTTCCTGGTGTTAATATTTAGTGCTCAGTTAATATCTCTGATAAATATATTTTTTGTGAGATGTATATTGCAAAATTTTGGGAAAATAGATTCTGTCAGTGAAGCTGTATTTCAGGAGTCCTTCTATCATTCATACTGAATCAGTTGTAACTATTGTAAGTCAGGTTTTTTAAATTTGTATATGCTTCAAGATAAATTTTATGATTTGACCTGTGGCCCTGGACACATAACCAGAGGAAGGATAGGGTGTTTAGTAGAATAGTGTTGAAAATTTAGTTATGTATTACATAATTATATGGTATTGGGTTAATTATGTCATTTAAAATATAAAATACTACATTTGACAAATATAAGGCATAAGGCCCAAAATAATATTTTCATGTGAATCTTTTGGTCTCGATCTTAATATTTCACACAGTTTTTTTAATATCTTTTATAAAAATGTTATTTATGTTGAAACTTGCTGTGAGAATTTGGGAGAGTGGATTATGATAATTGGCCAATATTCCTATATTTCTAGCGCCAAGCGCTGTAGAGTTCCACTGAATACTTTAGAAATGCTATAAAACTTTGATATGAGCTATGTGACATAAGTAACATATAATATATTAGCTTGACATTAGTTAATAGGTTTGAAGTTGTCTTAACTGTGCATGTTAGTTTTATCTGTCAACACATTTAAACTAAACTTAAGCTAACATAACCTAATTTTAGTAGTGGCATTTCCTCTATTATTTGTGTTTGAATTACTGCCAAGACTTGTGTTCAAATTTTCATTCAGATTAGACATGGTAAAACAGTGTACTGTGTGAAAGGAAATTTGGTATTAACTCTCATGCAAGTTAAATTCACTGTATCTTGATAGTAACAGTCCAGTTGATTTAAATACTCTTCCTTACATAATATTTTAGTAAGTTAGGTGTGTTGACAGTACCAGAGCAGATGGTTTAAATCTCTTTCTTTTACCAGTTTAATATGTGAAGTATAACATTCTGCTTTGCTAGATACATTCTAAACTTTACACCTCTTAACATTATGATCAAGAGTCTTAGCAAGACGAGGTATAAATGCTGAAAGAATATTTGAACTTTTCTAGTGTGATATCCTTGGAAATTTTCATGGAAATAATTGTTTCTTTTATGTTATAGAAGTGACGATGATAGTGAACAAGAGCAGTGGTCTGTACTGGAACCACACTATGTAAAGGAGATTGGTAAGTTCTGAAAGCAGATCCATTGCAATATTTACTGAGAACATGATTTGATTCAGAATGTTGTCAGTTTGGTCACTTAGTAACATGATAATACACAGGGTTCAGCAAATTTGTTTAATTCTGTGTTACAATATTTTGTATGAATACAAGCCACACTGTAATGAGCTGGGGTAACTCAGTCAGTATAGTGACTGGCTATGGATTGGACAAGCGGGGTTCGATCCCCGATGGGGGGCAGAGGATTTTTCCTCTAGCCTCTGCGTCCAGACTGGCTCTGGGGCCCACCCAGCCTCCTATCCAACGGGTACCAGAGTTCTTTCCTGGGGGTAAAACATGGCCAGGGCATGACACCAACTACTCACTCCCATCTAGTGCTGAGGCTAAGATTGAGTTCGAGCTATACCTCCTCTCCTCACAAGCACCTACATGGCTTATAGTGGGACAGGTGTGTGTGTGTGTTTTTTATAAGCCACACCTTTTTTCAATATATGCATCCCCTAAATGTAGGGTTCATGACTTACAATCAGTATTATTAAATTTTGTGGTATAACTTGCACATTCTTTACCCATATTTCTAATAATCACACAGCTGCTATTAAGCATGACTAATCTGTCTGGTACTTGTGTGAATATTATTTTAAAAACTTTGGTGCTGTTTATAAATGAGATTTTATTTTCTTCTTGAACTTCTTGTGGACTTTAATTGTGCATGAACAATGGCATACATATTGTGAATTATTTGTACTCTATGCGTAAATATAACATGTAATGGGAGGTCATACCTGTCCATGTATCCCTCCACATTTCTTCTCCCAAACCAGTTGGCATATTTTAATGAAATTTGGCATTTGAGATTTCTGGATTTTATTTTGATTCATGATAATCATTGTTTTATACAAATCTCAAGTCAGACAGTATCAGATTTCTAAAAAAAATAATTCACTATGTGAAAGAAATGGATTCATGACAAAATTTATGTAATTTATATTGCAATGACCTAAGAATTTTTACATAGTTATATCCATGAAAGAGCCACGATTATGTTTTCCTCAATAACAAATTTTTTGGTAAACATTGTCATTCTTTTTGGTAGTAGAATTATTATTGACTGTTGATGGTGTCACTTGTAAGGAAGATAATTATCATGTTTGATAAAATCCTATGGAATCTATGCGTGCCACCACTGAGTACACTTGCCCTCTGCTTGATTATGTAAAATGATTTTTTTTCCATTGTTACTGTGTATTCTTCAAACAGTATGGAGTCAGAAATATTCTCTGCTGTTACTCTGAATAAATATTGTTTTATAATTAAGTTAATTAAGATGATTTATTTCACAGTCATCTGTTTAGTTTCTTTTCTAAAATCAAGTATTTTCATATGCATACAAAGGTTTTGTCATGTGCTAATCTTGTGTAATGAACTCTATGGAGCAGAATCCTTCCTGAGAAGTTGATAGTATACTCAGCTAATCAAAAAGCTGAGCAGGTCAAGAATTCTTGTTCTTTTATTTCATTTTAAATAATCTCTGATTTTGTTATTGCAGAAATTGCAAGAAGAACGGTTCATCTGATCAATGTGTCTAATACAGCATTCCTCTGTACTGAAGAAGTAATACGACTCTTCACAGACTTCCGTGGACGTCATGTTGTATTGAAGATGCTCGATGCAAGGCAAATTATAATACCATTCCATGAAATTGGGCGAAACGATTTACCTGTTGTCATTGACGCTATTGAAGCGTGAGTATCGTGATTGGAGATTATAAACATTATTTTTAAAATAGTGGAATCCATGGATAACTTCCATTTTATTTCAGAGTATTGTTGAATTGGGAATCAGTTTTACCTCTAAAGAAACTAATGAATTTCCATTTGTGACAGTAATAAGTGTCAAGAACAAATGTAATTGATGTGAGATCATTCAGAGGAGCAGATTGCGACACTGATCATTATCTGGTGGTAGCAAAAGTGAGGGAGCGGCTTTCAGTAAGTAGACGAACTAAACAAAATTTTGACACAGAAAGATTTGATTTGAAAAAATTAAGTGACGGAGAGACAAAGCAAAAACATTCCAGTTCAGGGAAATTGTCCTCATGGGAGACAGCGTTTTTGTAAAATTTCCAAAAAAAAATATGTATATGCCATGTGCTGTTCGTAACAACTGTGGAGCTGACAGCTGAAGTTAGTTGTGTCCGGTATGAAGATGTTACCTCAGACTCAGAGGAGAGAGAAGAAAATATTTCCGCTGCTGTTTATCGCATATAGTGACGTGTCCAGACAAGTCTCTTTCCAGAAAATGCCCCCCCCCCCCACCCCCCCCACAC
>NW_019060305.1:246455-259961 GCF_000696155.1 Zootermopsis nevadensis | reverse complement strand
CCATCTACGTCTAGGTCTCTCCAGAGGTCTCTTCCCCTCAGGCTTCGCAAATAGTGGACCCAACCAACCAGATGGCTTAGTGAACCCGAAGGTTCATCACCGAATTAACCAAAGCCCTCCATCGGACCCTGTCCTGGGCCAACAAAGTCCAGTTTCCTTCAACTCCTATCTCCCATAGATCCCGCCTGAGATTATCCTCCCATCTACGTCTAGGTCTCCCCAGCGGTCTCTTCCGTTCAGGTTTCCCAACCAGTACCCGGTGCACACCTCTTGTCCCATCCATGCGGGGTACATGGATGGGACAAGAGGTGTGCACCGGGTACTGGTTGGGAAACCTGAAGGGAAGAGACCGCTGGGGAGACCTAGACGTAGATGGGAGGATAATCTCAGGCGGGATCTATGGGAGATAGGAGTTGAAGGAAACTGGATTTTGTTGGCCCAGGACAGGGTCCGGTGGAGGGCTTTGGTTAATTCGGTGATGAACCTTCGGGTTCGGTAAGCCATCTAGTTAGTTAGTTAATAAGTGTCAAGAACTATACACATTGAAGAACCACTGTGGGTCACTACAATTACTAGCCATATTTAGGAGTTAGTAGTGGTTTTGCAGTGACATGCAATCCCTGAAGGGGTGGGGAGGAGCCCTCAACATTGTCTCTATGGCAACAGTTATACAGTGAAACCTCGATGCATCGTTTTCGGCGGGGGTGGGAAATAAAAACGATAGATGCGGGAAAACGATAGATGCGGGAAGCATTAAAAATTTAAAAAAAAACAATGTTTCTCTTTCAAAGTTACTTCTTTTTATCAAAAAAGTCTTTAATGGACAACTGGTTTGTCGAAACTTTACGTTTTAGACCAAACAGAGTACTTTCCACGTTCAAAATGTTTTCCTCGTCACGTTCGCTAATATTATGGGCATAAAAGAACGACTTCACTTTTGCCAATGCAGCGTGTGCTTCGGCAAAACTCGGCACAGCTTCGGGCTCGCATTCGTCGTCTTCCTCACCGCTCCCACCCCCTTCGCGATCGTCACACAACTTATCAATCGTGTCGACTCCGCATGTAGCAAGCTCGCTGTCTACTGCCGCGTAGTCACCAAATTTAACCACGTCTTTCACGGCGCCAAATCTATTCCAGTCTTCGTGAAAGCCATCATGCTCATCCACACTGACGTTAGAGTCTGCTTCTGTGCGAAGTTCACACCCGTAGCCACCTTTGTGAAAACAATTCAGAACAGTTGGTTGGGAGACATGCCGCCAAGCTGCCACTGTGAAATGAATTGCTTGTAGCACGTCAATTTTCATGTTGACATCCTTCCCAGCATCCATTGCACATACAGCTGTTTGCACAAGGCGCTTTCTATACAACTGCTTGAAAGATTTTATGATGCCCAAATCAAGCGGTTGCAAGACGCTCGTGCAATTTGCTGGATACTGCACGACTTTCACATTTCGTAGAAATGTCGTGTCCTTCGGATGAGCGGCACAATTATCAACAAACAGCAAAATCTTTCTGCCTTGTGCGCCCATGGAGGCATCCAGAGAACTTAAAAACGCCGAAAGATGTCTGTTGTCACCCAAGCCTTTTTGTTGGCGTGATATTTCACCGGAAGTTTTTTCATGTTTTTGAAACAACGCGGTTTTCGTGATTTTCCAACTACAATCGGAACCCGTTTGTCACTACCGTCACTGTTAACACACAGAAGAACAGTAATTCGGTGTTTTGCACGTATTCCCCCGTGGCAAGATTCACCTTTCAATGCCAGAGTCCTATCCGGGAGGGCGTTGTAGAAAAGTCCGGTCTCATGCACCGCCATTCACTCCAACTATCACCCCTGCACCACTGACCCCTCATTCCAAAAGGATCTGTGCTGGTTGGGCGACATAACAGGTTACCGCTACTGTTTATTCCAAAAACATTGTGCGTCTTTCGGAATTAAATTCTAAAAATATCACGTAAATTTCGTTACAATTTCTCAGAAACGATCATTGCGGGAAAATTGTGTGCTGGGACTAAGATTTTTTAAGGATCGATGCGATAAAACGATAGTTCGAGGAACGATAGAAGCGGGAAAATGTAACATTATTTTATATGGGATGTATTCGGGACCGAACAAAACGGACGATGCATCCGGGAAAACGATAGTTCCGGGAACGATAGATAGAGGTTTCACTGTAATCATTTAAGCATAACACACATGTATTCTCCATTATTGATAAGTATTTGTCATGTAACTTTCCATTTGTTTTCCTCTTTATATCTGTATACCATTCCTCATTTGGTCACTCTACTTGTTCATTTGTCACCCAAATGGTCTTTATCTTCATTTTTTATTTATTAATGTCATTTCCAAATATTTTAACTATACATTTATTAGCTGTCTTTATATTATGGTTTTTTCCCACATCTGGTGAGGAGACATAAACATGTATTTTCTGTGTATTTATTTCTGGACCAACCTTCTTGTGTCTGATAGAGTCTGTCTGTCTTGTCTTTCTTTATGGTGTTTGTGTTTTTGCCCAGTAATTAATATCAGCAGCACATTTCAGTAGTTGATGTGTACCATTCACTTCCATTTGCACCAGTTTCACCTGAATTTCTAGGATGGTGCCATTAAATACCCTATTGATCAGTCTTTCTGATTTTACAGATATTGCCTCTCCATTATGTGTTAATTTCATACAATTTGTTAAAAATGCATACAGTTAAAAATGTGTACTGAGTATGTTTCAGTCTGCTTGATGAACAAGAAGTGATATGTGCATTCAGTATTGACAAACAGAATTGAATAGTCATTATACAGTAATATACTCAGCCTTCTGCTTCTGTCTTAAATGCAGTATTCTTCTCAGTGCCTTGTTCTCAAAACACTTGTAGTCCATGTTCTTACTTAGGGTGATAAAAGTAAATTTCAGTTCAGTGTAAAACGAAGCGAAATTTTGAGTTTACCTCTTTATGTCTTTAGGGTTTTCACTTGTAATATAATGGCATTTTAATTGTGATAACCTAAAAGCAGGACTGATGAGATGCTATATAATCATCTTGCTGTGCAGAAGGTGTGATTTGTACCTACCTTTTTTTTTTTTGCAGTTTTAATGTTGTGGGTGTGCCAAAGAATGTATCTGGCTACATACAGGGTAAAGTCCATCTCATTCCCTTGAAATCAGTGCCCCATATGCTGACATTGCTTAATGTGCAAGACAGAGCTGTGTTACGTGCTGTGCAGGTATGTGCCTGAACTTGTGACAACCTAGAATGTATGATAAATTGCTGAAAATGGTAAAGTGCAGTACATTTGAAGTTCACTGTCTTCTGGGTTACTGTGCTGTGTATTCTGATAGACGTTTACCAACATTTCAGAGGTGCTTGCTCCCTCCATGGTCAGGTTGATGAGTACTTAACAACCCAGAAGACAGCTGTTTTCATACTCAACACCATGAGAACCTAAGATCTCACTACAGTACTCATGTTCCAAAATTCCAAACCATATAAGTTTGTGTAATTAACTGACTTTTTTGAGATGGTCTCAGTGTTTGAACTTGACATTTTATAAGCATCATCATAGAATATCACCAGTTGATCCAATCCAGTTGTGTTGGATGTGTCTGTTTGTCTTGGGTGTATTTCATATACACATTATTTTTTGAATTATCTGTTCTTTCATCTTTAAGATATAGTTTTTTATATTGTCTTCATTTTAGTACTTTTTTTAGGTCATTCATAACCGAAGTTGCAAAAATGCACCCATTTCCTTTGTTCTGTCTGTGTAAAACCTTGAGAAGATTTTATGCTGGGGGTGCTCTGTCAATACATTTCAGTTTTGGTTAAAATTATACAATAACAGGCACTTTACATGAAGATCTGCATGTGTCTCTGAGCCTAGAAGTGACTGGGTGAGGAATCCCCAATTATCTTAGTTACCATTGTTACCTGGAGAATTCCCTGGAAGCCATTCAGCCACATGGGGGAGTCCCCCTATGATGATGTCCCAGTTAGGCAGCCATTAGACACCCCACCCGCATGAAGGTCACTGACCCAAAAAGAAAACTGGCATCATATACATCATTCACAAATTTCAAATTCTGGCAGACACTCCAGAATTATTATGGTATGCATACAACTCTACATTTATAAAATCTTCCCGGGCTATCAGTTGTGTCAATTCATTAAAAATCAGTGTTTGAGGGACTAGCTCCGCTGAGATCCTGGGAAAATTTTATTAACATTAGTTACCATACAAATGTCCTGTCTTTGTAATGACAACATTTACTTTTACTTTTTTTCTATATTCAGCAGAAGATAACTGTAAAGGCAGCTTCCAAAAGATTGTGTATGTTACAGTTTTGGTAATCAAAGGAGTCCAGGTTTGACCCTGACTGTTACCACTAATACTAAAAGTAAAAATTATGAAAATATCTGGAATTATGGTGAGATCCATCACCCAAAGACAGGCTTAGAGCCAATTACTGAAACACGTATGTTAAATATACCCCAGGCTATGCAGAACAGTGTCCAATATTATTGTGGTGTATCAATTGAACCATTACCATAAACCTACAATGACTCATCCAATCTAGTTTAAACATCAGTATCACTTTCCCTATGATCCATTTCTTACCATTTGCCATCTGTGTGTAGATATTGAAAGTAGTCTTTTCTCATGAGATTTACCAAAGTTAATTTAAATAATTTATTTTCCTTAAATGTTGATTTTTTAAGGAGGAGATAGAGAAGTTTGATCCAAGTGACATTTATTGGACAGGAAATATCAATTCAGCAGCGTGAGAGAATGTTGTGTATGACCCTTAAAACAACCTTGTTGTAAGTATGACTATTTCATGGGAAACATTTTTTTAAAAAGTTCATTTTTGGTGAACAGAAGTTGGTTCTGCAGTATTCTTAAGAACTGTATTTATTCATTTTCCATATTCCATCTATATGAGTGTCACATTTATTAATCAAACATTTAAGATTGGAGCATGCCTATGTGCATTCTGTATAATATGTTCAAGCTCTGTATGAAGATCATGAAAAAAATGTATTTACCAATGATGTCTAAGATCACAACATAAGCACATACAGGAGTACAAAAATACATTTCCATGCATTCTCAGATGAGTGTTCAGGTTGATGTGATTTATTATTACTATTGTTATTTTTTATTATCTTCTTCATCTTTATTTATCATTCAGGGGAAGTAGCTGCACCATTTATTGAATAGAAGAGCCAAAATCATTCTGAACACTCCATTACTTGAAAGAAGAAACAGAATTTCTCAAAAATGTCTCATTCTGCAAAACACATGAAATTCTGGGGAAGAATACATAATTCCTTCTTTTTTCAAATATTTTGACTCATATAGCTGGAAGTGTGAATTAATATTTATGTAATTCAGTGGTTCAGTTTTGTTCATGATTTCTACTGGTTCAAATTTTTACTGTGTTGAACTTTTCAGATATAATTTCAGTTGTTCAATCACCATATTTTTATTATTTGTATGTATTTCATTTAGAATGTGTACATATGTTGTCACCATCATACCAAAACCTAGTTATAGATTTTGCATTGTCCTGATTATGTTTTACATTCTAAGACCTTACCTTGACAGAAATTGAATATTCTGTTGAGGTCTAATGGGATACAAAATTTCAGGACATGATAAATGGCACTAATGTTCTGACCTCTGAAGTGTGCATGATCACTAATTCAGTACCATGCAATAAATTAGCCTACATCATTATTTTATAACAAAATATAGACATATGACATTGTCTTTCAATTGAATATGTTTGTGTGTTCTCTGATAACTCTTGAATTGAAAATTTTAATGTAATTTGGTATGAACATCATGCCACTTAAGGTCACCCCACCTATGTACATTTTAAATTCATCTGCCAATAATCCTAACATGGTGACCATGGTACACAGTATTCCATTGCATGTTATCATACATAGGTAAATGTTTCAAATTCAATGTAGCCATATGTGTTCTTGATATCTACATTGAAATGTATAATAGTAAATCTGAAATGTTCAAAATACTGGAGATTTATTGTTCCGCTGTTGTATTTTCACACTAAAATAAATATTTTTGTTAAGAGATGTTTTGTTTTCTTTGTCGATTTCACATTATATTGCACATATATAGTGTTATTTTAATTTTACAGCTGTAATAATTGTTTTGTATACTTTTCAGTAAGAAAAGTTTAAACATTTAATGTCACAGTTACACATGTTTAGGCCCATATTGACACAAACAATAATTTGAAAGTACTGTATTACAGTAATCAAAGAGATTACAGCTTAAATTGGAAAACCATTTCCTTTCAAACTTATATTATTTTCCATTAACATGTTATGTAAGAGGATGTTTTGTTTCTGAATTGTGCAATATATAATAAAGTACTAATCATATTCAGTACTTTGATGAGTATGCATTTGTATGTACTTTTGTAATTTTGCTTCACATAGTGTGCGTGTATGTTGTAACATTTGCTTAGTTTCATAAAGTTCATGATGTTCTTTCTGTCTTTGGCTGTTTGGCAAAACTAATTTTAAGCTTTGTGCTGTTCTGATTTTCTGCTTACGAAATCAATAAAATTAAATTGGTCTTCATTGTATTCCTATTAGCTGGAGCCATAGCAGTGCAGTGGAAATCTTATCTTCAGCAACATCTTCGATTAAACTACTGGCCTGTTCCAGTTACAAGGGTTAAAATTCATTGTTCCTTCAGATACACGCACGTCTGTGATTCACTTGATTTATGAACATCACATGATTTGGCTTTTTGGTCCTGACATTTTGAGAAGTTGAAGTCTGCTTCATTCACTGTCACACATACTTTTGAAAGAAACTGTTCACTCCAAAAACAATTTTTTGAACCTGATTACGCTGTACTTCGTAGCTATATCAACCACTGCTACCATCACCACTCCTTGTACTTGTTTTCTTAAGGACATGTTGAGTATACCGACTTGATGTGGAGCTTAAAAAATAGATATAACAACATTGCATTTCTAGAGAAAATGCTTCTAGAAATTCACAGAGCCCCTATTCTTTACAAACATTTTGTGGATATCCTTTGTTTAAACCTCCACTTTTTACACACAGCAGTGGCACTTGAAACACCCTGTGGGAGTATTTTTACATAGAATTTTTGTGTGAGTACTTGGGTCACTGCAAATGGGAACAATTAAATGCCGTAAGAACATTCACATGGTTGTGGCTTAAAAGGTTAATGAAAGAATGGAAGTGGCAGAAATCATTCTGTAGAGTGATCAGAGGATACAGAATGTTGAAATGATAAGAGACAGAGAGGCTCTCTGAAACATTGGCCTTTTGTTCCAAATTGATGTGGCTAGTGGCCCAAGAAGATTATGTTGCCATGGAAGCTTTATGGGAATGAAAGACTGATTTTTAAAGTATTATGGTGAGACTTATATCACCTGAGTATTGAAAATACAAAGAATTGCAGGTAACTAGTAACTACATCTAGTGTAGGGGTTTGTTTCTTTTAGTACCATTTGAATTGGAGTATGTGTCTCGAGACATAAGCATTATAATTGCTTTATGTATTTCTTAAGACTCTCACTTTGTTTCTTTATAAACTTAAATTATGACTACTGTCTTGCCTTTTTTGAGGAGTTTCATATATCTGGTCCCTGCTGAAACATGTGCCATGTTTCATTTTAATGAATTTTATTTTGGGTCAGATTTGCAAAGAAAATTTTAAGGAGTGTGGTTTCTATAGTACAGTATATATTCAAATTCCAAGTCCCATTACTTGTGACACAACTGTTTTTGACATCTGAGATATTGCTTATGGTTTCAACCAAAACAAATTTTTACACAGACTTACAGTGAAGAATATTACGATGGTTTATACCAAAATAAGACTTTGCTCTGTCAAGCCATGTGAAGTATTAATTCAAAACTTTAATGGATGTAAGGTGGTAGTACAAAGATGATAATAGCGGTTCTAATATCCGTACTGCTAATATAGTAGCAACCTAGATAAGAGATGGAAAGCAAATCTTCTAGACATCTATTCATATCTATCTAGAGTTACTTGAACGAAGTTCGCGCTACATACGAAAGATGTAGATAGTTGCCAATAACCTAGCATTATTATCTGTGCACAAAAGTGTCTAGTGCCGATCTGCGTTGGCGGGTATCTAAGGTTGTTAATATGTAGTTGAGGTTATGTGACGAGTAAATGCGTAGTGGAAATTCAATTGAGTACTAACGTACTGATGCTGTTTGTGTGTGTGCATATCAAAACACATTCCATGGATTTATTGTGATGGTTATTATTTGAGCATCTACCAATGTAAGGTATATGTTTACTTGTGCATGTTGGATGGATCGGGCGGCAAATTTGAGAACAAAATTCAGGTTATTTTTAATATGGGTTAGGCTGTGTTGCTTGTAATCAGTTCTAAGCACATGGAATGAAATTACCAAATTTTCACACTCTCAAACTTTACAAGGTGGTAATTGCTTATAGATGTGTCTGAATTTTCTGAGAAGCAAACCTTTTTTATGGTATTAATGCAGAAACATGGGAAAGACTTCTGATAGAAAGAAAAATGTCAAATACAAGGACAAGAAGTGTTGCTTTTCAAAGTCAATGAGACGGTCAGCAAGTCACTCTTCATCAGAGTCAGATGAGAGTTCAAAAATCCACCACAGTAAGTCCAGAGTGCATAAGAACCGACACCATCGTTCTAGATCGCCAGTAGAGAAGAAATCTGAGGATGCTCACTCCATAGGATATTATGAAAAACAACGTATTACTAAGGGAGACAGAGGAGTTTTGGAGACAGACAGGAAAAGGCAGAGTTCGTTTGATTATGAAAATAAAGAAGAATCACATAAGTCGTGTCACAGTAGGGATGAGGGTGATCAGCCTGAATTCAGTTTCCAGATGTATTCTTATGAACTGAGAGTTCTCCTTAGAGATGAAGATTTAATACCAGAACCAGAAGATTTCTGGAAGTTCTTGAAAAATTATGAAACTGTTCAAAAGAGAGCAGGAGCGAGGAAACATGATTTAGGATCTGCTGGTAAGAAAGAATTCCAGAAAAGCAAGCCACATTTTTCTGGAAGATTAGAATACTTTCTGTATTGTGAAATATTTCACTTGTATATTTTTATGTAACCTTTGGTATCTTTAAGCTATAAAGGAAATGCTATGTCAGATTAACAAGATGACCAATACTTATGTCAAACCTAAGCAGTTTAAAAACTTTTAGATATTGGATTAGAGTAATATTTCAAAATTTAACATAATTTCTTAATAATATTTTTATGTTTGTGGCTGTACATTATTATTGGTTGCTCCTGGGTTGTAATGGTTAAGCCCAGATGTAAGCAAATATTTCAATTCTGCTGTAATGTAATATATAGGGGCATCAAAATATGGGTATATAATAATAGATATGTACCACTAATTGAAATTTTCTGCAAATATAATCACTTTAATACATTTTTATTATATCTGTATGATTTCTAAGTCTTTTTATTTTTCCTCAAAAATTCATGGAACTCATAAGTTTCAGAAGAACTTTATAATCTGGTCAGAGCATAATTCCTGTTTCTTATTTAAGATTTTGATATAACATATATCATTCCAATATACTTCACACTCTTAACATGTCACAAAATGTAAGTTTTATTTACAGCTGTAATGTACAGCAGCATAATCATTCTAATGTACTTTTAACTCATACCCAAAGAAGGTGATCACTATTTAAAAATGCTATGCCAGAAACTTTTCTGCCTTTGACGGTTTACAGGCAATAGTACTGTTTACTCACTTCTCCCCCTTATTTTATACTCTGGTGGAATGATCTGATGGAAGGGTTATTGATACTAACATTTATTTGGTACAGATACAAGTGCTAATCCTAATTCACTGGATATACCTTCGGTGTATGACAAGTCTCACCTCGTAAGCATTTCCCTCAGAGCAAGCTTGGAACAGTTGGCATCCCAGTTATCACCAAGTTGTCGTTTGTCTCAACAACGATTGTCAGAATTTCAAGATATATTATTACTGTACTTGGACTTCAAACAGAAAGAAAAGTTTACCAAACTTCTTAAACTACGCCAGAGTCAAACAAATTTGCCTATTGCACAATACAAGTAAGTACAGAATTCAAGAAATGTGTTTAAGTAATGTAGAGAATGTTCCTTTTTTGAGAGGATCCAAAATGGTCCCATTTACTAGTGAGCCAAAGTATCCTTGTATTTTCATAGTTAGATTGTTTGGTCTGAAGTTTAGCAATGTTGAATCAACTACATACATCATTTATTGAGATTATAGTTCATGGGGCTGTCTCCCATCTGTTTTATGCTCTATTACAAACATCAAGTTGTTATGAAGTGTCACTGAGCTAACAGTTTCAATGTAAGATTTATAAAAGGAAATGTTGATAAAGGCTCAGGCTGACAGATTTTCATACTTGCCCCCAGTTTATGTGTGCAGTTGCTAAGATAGTACTTTGAAATAAAAGTTTTGAACATTTTTCCATCTGAGCAGACAACATATAACCTCTGCAGTTGACACTATGTCAATAAATACCCAGAAGACACCATAACAAAATCTGAGATAATTTTTAAGGCTGATATGTGGCATCTGACAAAGAAACATGTCAGATCCCATGTTCTGTAATTTCCCAGATTCTTTTTCCTCATTTCCAGCTTAACATTTCATAAACACTTCTGCTTCCTTTTACCCACTTCATGCATTCTATTTATGTAATCAATATTCAACATAGTAGATAATATTGGTATACTGCCCTCTTCTAGTTTTGCTTGGGGGATTGAACTTGATTTTCGTATATGACATTTATACCACAGTATTCCTTTATCATATCAAACTCTCTACTAGCTTTATGACAAATGTGAAGCCATAGATTAGTGAAGGGAATTAAAGTAGTTTTTAATAATATTTTTATTTAAACATTATAATTGTTCTACATGAAAAGCGTATAATGCTAAAATGCAGATGTATGTTTTATTATAGAGAGCAGATTGTAGCAGCAATAAGAAATGAGAATGTAGTAATAATAGCTGGAGATACAGGTTGTGGGAAATCAACTCAGGTACCACAATATCTTCTGGAAGCTGGCTATAAAGGAATTGGTAAGCATGTAGTTTGTTTGGCAGTAACATAATTTGTAAGAAAGAATAGTAGTTATATAGCAGACTCTTGGGTTTTCCCAGAAACAGTTGTTTTTAGTTTTAGTTGCTCAAGTTGACCTAGAGACTGGCTATCCTGACTGATGTACTTTGAGGTTTTTGTTTGTTCTGTTAGCCATTTGCTGGACCAGTACTTTTAAATAGGACCATGACTACTTGCACATCATTCCTAATTCTTGCCATTTAATGCTGTATAACCTGTGCATCTTTAACTGCCATATAGGACAGAGTGTGTGACTGAGTGAGAGATTTTAAAAGTTAATGAAATGAGGAAACAAGCAGGAGAAGGTTCATAATTTCAAAGATTGCAGATGGATGACAGGACATACTGACATATGAATTGACATGTTTCTGTATGCACATTTTTTGCTAGAAAAGTAATTCTTATGTTATGCATACACATGAAATGTCTCTAACCAAATCTGAAAGCAAATTGTCATAGCATACCAAACACTCATAAAAAGAAGAATAAAGTCTTCCCTGTGTCTGAGTATCACTCCATGATGACATGTAGGGGATGCTAGTCGGTTGGTAAGGCTCTTCAGCATTAGATGTAGCTGAGTAGTTTGCATCACAAACCAATTATTTTACTGGGTAGGATACTGAATGGGCCACAGAGCCAGCCAGTCTAGACATGATGTTTATGATGATAAAAATCATGACACTTAGTGGGGTGGTAAGAAACTTGAGCCATACAGTATGTTCCATTTGTTTCGTGTTACTGTCATAATAATAAAGTTATAGTAGTGGACTTTGCATCCAGACTGTGCTGGGCTATTCCACACTAGCAAGGCTGAAGGAAGAATTTTATGTCTTAATATAAATAGTGGTAGAAGGGTATACAGTGAAAGTGTTGTATTTTACACAACAAAATTACAAAAGAAAATCTTTTAGAATATACTTTTACTTAGAACCTTATTCAGAGTGCAGTTTTAAGAGATGCAGCTTGCAAGACAAGTTATCACTAATCTTCTGTTCAGAATTTGAAGTTGAACCAATGTTCAAGTGTGTCCAGTATGAATGAGTATGATATTGTACTTTAGGTGAGAATTTTTTTTATCTAATTTGTTATTTCATATTTATTGTCGTGTTTTCCTCAGCATGTACACAACCTCGTCGAATTGCCTGCATCTCGTTATGCAAACGTGTTGCATTTGAGACACTGAATGAATATGGTTCACAAGTGGGTTACCAGATTCGTTTTGAAAAAAGCAAAACACAACATACAAGAATTGTGTTCATCACTGAGGGTCTACTTTTACGACAGGTAACATTGGAAGAACTATTTTCCAAGATTTTGCTTGTATTGAGAGTGCCGACATTTCTTTCTCATCTTTCCTCAGTTTAACTCTCCATGTTCACTCCATACTTCTTCCTGTTCCACTTTATTCTATCCCCATACTTTTTGTATGACACAAACAAGAAGGGATAAAATCTAAACTCAGGATACGTGAATATTGAAACACTAAAAGAAATGGGTAACTTAAGGTTACAGTGATATTGGATTATGTGGAAAAAATTTCCCTGGTACATGGTATTACAGAGCTCCTGAACAGAGGAGGGTTTGATATGACAGTCCACCTTGGTAGAAACATCTGTATATAAATAATGATTTCTGTTAAACAAATCACCCATTTCAACCTGTATTTTTAATATATTTTTTATCTCTCATGCTTTTTATACTGTCTGTCATAATTAGCAGAAGCACCTAAACCTAATTTTCAGCTCAGAGACCAGATATCCTTACTGATGCTTTTCATGGTTATCTGTCCATCCAGGTTAACTCTAGGATAATACCTTAACCTTTATCATCCTTGTGTTGCTTCATATGTACAGTCCAGTTTTACTTGTGTTCCACTAACTTACTGCCAAACCATTAACCATGAAGTTAAAGGCCAGGGTTTAAATTGCCTTTCCTGTATGTAAAGGTTAAAGAAGAGATCATGACTGTTTCCCTAACATACACTGAACATGGTTGTTGAATGGTAGGAACTCATATATTCTGACAGAATTTTGTGATTTTCCTGAATTTCTCCAGCACATTCTGTGACAGTTACTTAAAATCGTCCATAATTGCTTCCTTCCATGCCCTTACAAATATATCATTCAATCATCTTACTATATGACACTCTATAATGTATGGATTTGAAAAAGTATGTTTAATAACTCAAAAAAATCAATAAGTCCTTTCCATACATATATTTATTTTTCCAGTCTATACACAAAACTTGTTTTAAAATAATGTTGTTAAAATTATTTATAACATTTACAATATAAATTGCATTATGTTATATTTTATGG
>NW_019060305.1:196893-246242 GCF_000696155.1 Zootermopsis nevadensis | reverse complement strand
ATGCAATTTATATTGTAAATGTTATAAATAATTTTAACAACATTATTTTAAAACAAGTTTTGTGTATAGACTGGAAAAATAAATATATGTATTGATATAACACAAACATGACGCAATTAAGATACAAGTCCTTTCCACTTCACCATCCACTATCATCCTATAGTTCATCATTTATGTGTGTTGGTTAAACATTGTTAAACAAGCCAAGAAACTGAGAAGGCATTAGAAATCAAATTTGTCTAATGTGTTTCACTTCACAGGTCTCTACAGATCCCTCGCTCTCTAATTATGATGTGCTGGTGTTGGATGAGATACACGAACGCCACCTGTTTGGTGACTTCCTCCTTGGTATTGTTAAATGTCTCCTGTTTCAACGCTCTGACCTCAAAGTGGTTCTGATGTCAGCAACTATCAACATAGAACTCTTTCGAGATTACTTCTCAGTAGAAGCTACAGTAATACAAGTATGTACATGTTTTCAAGCATTGTAAAAGTAATATGGCTTATGTGAACCCCCTCCCAAAAAAACAATTTTGGTCCAAAAATGGAGGACACGTTACATTCCGACCGCCAAGCAGAGACTGACCCACACTGGTCCCCATATAACAAAACAAAGCTGGAGAAGAGCAGGGTGCACTCTGATGGGAAAAGAGTAAGGTTAAGAACAGGTTGACACAAAGGAAATGTCACACACTGTTGTGAATTTTAGCACTCTTAGGAGTTAAGCATAGCCATACTACTGATAGATGCCTTATACTTTATAAGAAATGTTTAATAATGCGTTTTGAAAGGTGGATAAACACAAAGCCCTACATCACAGTCTTTGCAGTAGTAAACCTTATTGTACTCATTTGTGCACAAAAACCCTTTATTGAATAAATTATGTGGTTCTGCAATACACAATACATTTACATACATGGCCGATCTCTGTCTATTGAATGCGTAAAATGATTTGGTTGTGAAATGTGACCTCTTATGCAAATTTGAAATTTTCTCTGTATGCCTCATAGTTATGTAATTGTTATAGGTAGATTGATGTACAGTGCCAAAGTTCAAAAATATAACAGCTGTGGTCAGTAATTAAAATCTGTATATGACTTTTCAGATATACTATGTCCATGCAAAACAAGTATTGGTGCTACTCTGGATGGACAGATGTAGATACAATTTTGTATGAATTGTACTGTTTACTAGTAATCTGTGTTTTTAATTTGAAGTTTTGGGTAAACTGTAAAAAGCTGTCTGCATCAAAATTTGAGTGTGAGCAGTACACTTTAAAGCAGAACACATCACATCCAAATTACCTCTCATAATCATCCTGTCACTTGTTACTTTATAATCTGTGTAGTTTTTAAACATGACTTAGATTTATTGCACAAAGGTGAAATTCCTATGTACATGCATTGTTTCATGTATAGAGGTTCTTGTTAAGAAGTTTGTAAAATAGTGGTTTAACTGTAATGCTATTGCCAGACTGTTTATTAAATTAGCTTGTGGTAGGTTCCTGGGCGGTTGTACCCTATCAAGCTGCAGTATGTGCCAATTTCACCTGAGGAGAAGTCATCTAAGTCAGGGCGATTGAATCCAGCTCCGTATGTACGCATCATGCAGCTAATTGATGAGAAGTATCCAAGTATGTTTACTGTGTTGGATAAATTACAATAAATATAATGAATGTAAAATAACTGGAAAATATATTTATGAGAACTTACTAGTTAAAAATATCCTTCAGATAATCAAGGTTGTACCGACACATTTTGTATCACGTGGGATTACTGAGGTAATTAAAGTTATTTTACAAGATTGGTTGGCTCCAATATTCTAATGAAAAATAGTTTGATATTTTATTATGTCTCATGTAATATGAGTCTGGTTGTGTATTGGATAGAGATTAAGCCCCAACTTAGGGAAAAAGCTAGATATATAATGATAATGTGTAAGGTCTGTTGCTTACCTCATAGTTCAAGACAGATGAGTATGAAATATTGATGGAATGCAGATTGACAGGATAAATCTGAATTATTTGGATTAATATCTGTACTAGTGCCACTGTCTTACCTAACTTCCCATTTGGAATGCCCTTGGATTGCACCTAGGTCTTGGTGGTTAGAACCTGTCATATTAACTACTTGAGCTGTGGTGTGACCTCACTGTCTTATCTACTTCTTATATAGTATTTTAGATGTCTCTGACTGTCTTCATCTGTAAATTGAGAGGGGTTCATGTAACAGGTGGGTAAAATTATTTCACATACCAGCAGGTGCAGTGTGTTTTAGAAAGTTACTGACATCTCAGTAAGACATGTATAGCAGTTTCTTCCAACTGAAGTAGTTCTGTAAGACTGAATAGTCTACACAGCTTTTAGAGGAAATGCTGCTTGAAATGTGTGAAATAACATGAAGGAACTTTTTTTTATAACAGTAGACAAAGATTTATGTAAGAAACAAAGTTGTTTCATAACTTTGCATAATACAATTTAATTTTGTAGGATTTTAGGTTTTCACAGTGGAGAGTGAAGTTGGCTGTCTTTTGGGTTGATGCACCATGTGGTCTTGTAAAAGTTTACTGATGTTTCAGAGTTGCTTGCTGCCTCCATCATCAGAGTGATGAGCAAGCACCTCTGAAACATCAGTAAACTTCTACCAGATTACACATCCCAACAATCCAGAAGACAGCCAACATCGATGTTAAACACATTCTATTTTGCCATTGTTTCTTTAAATAGGAAATGAGAGGGGTGACTTACTTATTTTCTTGAGTGGAATGAGTGAAATCTCCACAGTGGTTGATGCTGCAAAATGTTATTCACAGCAGACTCAGGGCTGGATTGTACTCCCTCTTCACAGTACCCTGTCTTTGGCAGATCAAGATAAGGTGAGGTCCAGATAGGCTATCAGGATGTTATGATGAGACCATTTGCCAGAAACACTGCTAAGTTTTTGTGACATTTATTCTCTTTTATAGTTATGTAGAATTGTATGTACAGTTTATATTTTTTTGTGTGATAGTATAATGTTTTTGAACTTAATTATTTATGAAAGCAAAAATGGAAGCCCTGTGAATCCAATGAGTAGCCAATTGCTGTAATGTAACATATTATGATTATTGCTTGCTTTAATTTATGTTCAGGAATGAAAACTTATGAGCAATGTTGAAAACATACAAATTTAAGAATAATATTTTTCAAATACTGGAACTGTAAGAATCATTAGAAAGACAATCACTAACATTTCCTTGATTACTGATGCTTATTAATTCTGCATCCAGCTGCTTTTTCCAGTTGTTCTGATACCAGCCAGTGTTGAGCCAGGGCTACTATTTTCATTAGCCTCAGGGCTTAATGTTTTATATTTAAGATGAGCTTAGCATGCCACTTATGCATTAGAATATTTAGTTTCTGATATCGAGCTGTTACATTTGAGTCCACATTAGTAAGGTGTTAAACTACAATATGTTATTTTTCTTTGTAGGTTTTTGACTACCCACCAGATGGAGTTCGCAAGTGTATAGTATCAACTAATATAGCTGAAACATCTGTCACAATTGATGGTATACGCTTTGTTGTGGATTCAGGAAAGGTGAAGGAGATGAGCTATGATCCAAACTGCAAAATGCAGAAACTCAAAGAATTTTGGATCAGTCAAGCCAGTGCAGAACAACGGAAAGGGAGAGCAGGTGAGGGATCGTTTTCTGTGATGTTTCTACTGATGGTGCTTCTACTTGTCATTCTTCATTTTTTAGCATAAATGTTGTTTTAATAAACTAACTATATAGAGTAGATTCCTTTTTGAGAAGTTGGTAATTACTCAGCTAGTCAGTAAATATCCCACCTACCATGGAATAAGAAGGTTGATTTCTGTACTGAAGAAATCTTTCCACTGGACCCTATATTGTGATGAATCCAGTGTACATCTCATACCCTACTTCTTTAAGATTAATTTCAATAACTTGTGTGTGTCTCCCAAGTGGTCTCTTCCTTGAAGATTTTCCAGCTGAAGTATTCAAAATATTTCTTATCTCCTGCATGCATGCTAGATGTCAACCTATCTCATCCTTATTTTTTTGTCATGGTGACAATATTATGTAAAGAGTGACAATTATGACTGGGTAATTTGAATACTTGTGTTCAACAAGATAAAGTGTGCTTTTTGCCTATATTGCTGTATGAGATATCTTACCATAGTTGTTGCTGATTGATTCTTAGGATATTTAATGATGCTGTTCTAACTGTGGATGTTGTATACGAGTAACTAAGATGGGAACATTATCATGAATAGTGAGTAGATAAGAATTTATAAGGAGTCAGTTATGACCTGTTTGAATTCATGTCAAAACCTCCAGAAGATATCAGGATACCGATTGCCTGATCTAGATTCAAATTGGGTACTTCTCCAGTACAGGTACACCAGCCTGCTTGGTAGAAGGAGATTGTAATATTGTGTTTTTAATACTTGTAATGGGCAAACTAGGCTTAATACTAAAATGAATTATATGATTGTAGGTCGTACAGGTCCTGGTGTTTGCTACCGTTTGTTCTCTGAGGACGAATACACAAACATGGACCAGTACTCAACACCTGAGATCAAGCGAGTGCCTCTTGATTCACTCTTACTTCAGATGGTTGCTATGGGGCTTCCGGATGCTCGAAAGTTTCCCTTTATTGAACCACCACCACCTGAAAGTATTGAAAATTCTGTCTTGTCCTTAAAGGAGCAGGTGTGTCTGAATTTAATTCTTGTTTAAGATAGTCTGTTATCATCATTTGAGAGATTTTATTTAATAATTGCAAAGTAACCATTTACAAGGTATAGATTTACATAATTCATTTTTTGTGTACAGGGTGCCCTTACTGAGAATGAAAAACTAACAACAATAGGCCATATGCTGTCTCGCTTGCCAGTTGACATCTCCCTTGGAAAGATGCTCATCATGGGATCTCTCTTTCATCAAGTGGAACCAGTGTTATCCATGGCTTCAGCCCTGAGTGTACAGACCCCTTTTACAAACAGATCATATAGAGATTTTCATTGTGAGGCAAGTTACAGTTGTTGTTCTTGAGGTCTGAACTATCTATTTCAGTCCTGTATAAAATAAGAGTTGAAAGGTTTACTCCGTTTGGAATACATATATTTTTCAAATATGTTCTTTAATATTTCACATACCTCATGTGCCTTGGTGTTAATTTATTACTGATGCAAGTCTTGTAGCTGAATAATTAAAATGTATTTTTATAATGCTGTGTTACATGTAAACTCACTGAATTACAAACTTTGATACTGTATACAGGTGAGTCAAAAGTATGTCTGGATAATTTAAGGACACGTTCTGGGAACCAAAACAATAAAAATAGTTTCTATGAACATGGGGTTGAAAATGCTTCCTTACCTATGTATTATAACTGAATGGAGAACACACATACCTGCTACATAGTGTTTATTACAATGTATCTAATTCATGATTTTGCAAGAGGTGTTCATATTCAATCTCTCCACCTCCACACATTCCTGAGCACTACAAACAGTGTACTGATGAACATGCTGAAACACACCAGTGCTTCTTTTAACCATGTTATAAACAACCAACACATGTTGCCATAGCTCCTGCTGTGTTAACTGGTGTTGCGTACACTGGGCCTGAACCTCTTGGACTTTTACCTGTGGGGTCACTTGAAGTCCCTGGTGTTTGCAATGCCAGTTAACACATTTTATTAAATTAAATATAATTTATAAGCCACATTGTATGCTACACCTGTGTTGCTCACAACCTGCAGAGGTGTATATTCTTGATATTTAAAAGCTGATTTTGTTTTCAGGCAGCTTGTAAAGAACTACAGTCTGATCATGGTGACCCATTAACACTGCTCAGTGCCTTTCGTGAGTGGTTGGAGGAAAAATCTATGTCGTCAAATGGTAGATCATCATCTCGACAGTGGTGTCGTCGTAGAGGTCTTGAGGAGCACCGTTTCTATGAAATGATTAAATTAAGGCGTCAGTTTAAGGACCTGTTACAGGTATATACAAGTTAATATTGGTTGTACTGTTTTGTCATTATTTTGTGATTTGTGAGGCTGTGATTTATGGGCCGGCATCTTTCCATGTGAAGCTCCTTTGGATTCATATATATAAAATCATGCACACAAACAAGACTGTTACTCTTTGAAAAGACACTTAGTGCCAAACACATTTCAACCTCAAGAGGTCATCATCAGTGGCAATTGTATGATTTAATATGAACGTGTTTTATGAATGAATTCTCCATAGTTATGCAACCATTTGTTATTGATATATTTGGCTGTCATTTTGAAATCAATATGAAAAATTAAAATTTAAAGGAAAGAGGCCCATGGGACAAGCAAGAACAAAATGGTTCAGCCAGGTACTAGAAGACATCAAGAAGAGACGACAGACATTTTGCCCATTAACCCATATATAACAAATAATGTTAGAACAAGAAAAAAGTTCTGTCTATATTAATAGTTCTGTACTTCTATGAAAATATCAGTATTACACATGTGAGATTTAAAATATTATAATTAGCATTAACTCTGCTTTAATATTACAGGAACATGTAGGTTTCCCCTTAAATTTATCTTTCAGGATTCAGGACTCCTGCAAAGTGAAGCTTTGTCAAATGAGAATATGACAAGTGCTGAGCGCTCATTTCGTCACGGTGAAGTTAAATTGTTACGTTCAATGCGTCAGTCATACAAAGAAGCTGAGCCTCGAAAGAAGCGAATTCTCAAGCTAGATATATGGGAGGTAGAAGGCGCAGAAGTTGAAGAGCCTGGTGATATTGATATCAAGGATGTTGAGTTTAGACTGAGCAATAACAGCATGCAAGTACAGGCAAGTGTCTAAATGTTAGTGTCCTCCTCTTAAATCATTCATGGACTATCTGTGGTCCAGGCGTTGCCTTAGCGCATAGAACATCATGCATCTTGTGACATGTTCCCTCCTCAGCCAATATAAACAAGACAGATTTTGTGTTACTAGTTTTTAGGTATATACAATGTAAATTGGACCATCTTGTAGGTTACTTTTGGCATACAAAAATTATACTTTTTTATAATGGATGTTATGTATTTTAATGTGTAAATGTATATAGTCCATACTGATCTTACAAAATGCTAAAGTTTTTGTGCAGTTTGGTGTATTGAAATTAAGTATTATTGGATCTTTGGAGTTTAAAGTTAAACATCTTATTTAATTTACAATAGTTGAATTAAACTTACATTGAACTTGGCAAACATATTTAATTTTAAACTTATGAATATCATGTAGTTATCTCTTGTTCTGCACATTAAGTTATAATTTACCTTTCTTTATATGATTGGTAATTTAATTTAATTTGGATAATGCAGAACCTCTTGTCTGGATCTACTGCCTGCAGTTACAAGGACCTTATGATGCTGAAACTTATCCTATGTAGTGGACTGTATCCCCAGTTGGCAATTGCTGATGAATTCAATTACTGCAAGGTAAGCTAGACATTATGTTTATGTTGGTTATTTAATGACACTGTTCTTTTTTCAGAGAATGAGATATCAACTGTTTTTATTTGGTCCTCAGTCTGTTTCAGAGCAGTTATTCCATACTAGAGCAAAGCCATATATATCTCTACATCCAATGGGATATTTTGGAAATCACCCACAAATTCTTCAGCTTCAGGAATCAGACATTGAAGTGGTACAGAAGAGAGGGTTTAATTCAAAGTTACCAGTTAGTTCAAAACATCAGCTGCTATGCTATTTGTAAGTATAGTGTTAGAAATCTGCATTTCATATTGAAAACAAAGCCGAATTGAAGTTAATGAAATTTTATGAAACCAAATATTCAGTTTAAATTACATAAAATAGTATACAGGTAATTAAAATGAACCCTAGAAATATACTTTTGGGTTTCATGTAAAGTATCATGTGCAGTCAAAAATATACAAACAAGTATAAAACACTGTCTTGCTGTTTATAAAGAGGAGATTTAGATTCTTCTGTATTTTGATTGTGTTCTTTTTAATAAATCTTTTAAATGAGAAACAAATCAAGAATGGGAAAATCAATAATGGAAAGTATGACATGTAAAAACAAAAGGAAATGGTCTCTATTCAGGTGAATTAAAGGAGTGTGGGACAGTATCAGAAACCATATAGGGATTTAATTATACTCATATTTAAACAAAATATGTATGTTCATGATTCATATATTCATTTCTTTGCGGATACTGACCTCCAAGTTTAGAGATTGGATAATTCTTTGTTACATTATATCTTTCATTTATGCATTAGGCAGCAATACCTGTTGCATCTGTAGTTGGCCCTTTTATAATTAGAGTGTTCAGTGTCTCTTTTACTGGTAACGAGTGTAGCTTCCATTTTCTGCGTGTGGTTTAGCCATTTATTTCTGTACTTGATTACTATATTACATGCTTTATATAAAATATTTTAAGTTATTCTGTTCTGTATCTTTCCACAATTCATTCATATTAACTTGCTTTTGTTGTTCTTTATTCCTTTTCAACTTTATCAAGTTTCACTTCCATAAAGTAAGCTTTGTAGTGACATAACCTTATATACTTTTAATGTTATATTTTCTGTTACTTTCTTACTCCAGGTTCTCTTTATGCCAACATTAAGTACTTACAATTTTTATTATCTGTTATAGTTCTTTGTCTTTTTCTTATGATAACACTCATAACAACAATTTAGACTTGTTGATTTTCTAATTAATATTTTAGATGTAAGATTTGAGGTTTTCACAGCAGTGAGTATGAAGATTTCTGTCTTCTGGGTTGTTGCACTACGTAGTCTGGTTGATGTTAACCGACGGAGGCAGTATTACCTCTGAAACGTTGGTTAACATCAACCAGACTACACAGCACAACAACCCAGAAGACAGAAATCTTCAATATTTTAGATCATACAGGCATATGTCCTCTAAAAGCTGTTACCATGTGTGTCTCTTTGGATTTTCATGTTGGATTTGTTTAATGATTTTAAAGCAATTTGAGCTGTTCTTCAGGTCACTGTTGGAAACAACAAAACCCTTCCTGGTGACTACAATGCGGATGCCTGCTGCTCAGACTTTGCTTCTCTTCTGTCAGTCCATAGACACTAACTTTGACTTTTCAAAGTAAGTCAGATTAATTATTTTGGACTTCAATTTACACATTATGTTCTGTAAAAATGGGCAGTATTAACATAATGTATTAGTGAATAGCGACTAACAGGAAGATTCATTTTAGGGTATTTATGTTCAGATATTGTTCTGAAATAAGTCTTTTTTACACTGTAAAATAACTTTTTTTATCTTGCTCCCTTATTTTGTGTTTGTCCTAGTAACTTAGGAACCAAGTGGAAGATATTTAAGAAACTTGGCATGAACATCCTATTTTAAACTAACCAATCTTTGTACTTTTTAATTATGTACAGTGTATAATACAAACAAAATAGCTGTGTGAACTTCTGTGATTGGAGTAGCCACTTGCTGTAGTGTCCTGTCCTGAAATTCTGTGTGGTAAAAGATCATGTAAAATTTTTACGTTCAAAACATGAACATGATAATGGTGTGAGTGAACCTTCAAGGTTATATGTAACAAATTTAAGGTAGTGAGAATCTTATTAGTATAATTTATGCACAGAGATGCATCTGTAAGTTACATATTTATTAATGTGTAATTCAGGTTTGCTTCTCTCTACAAATTTAATTATTTCAGAGAAAGTAGCCTTCTTATTGTTTTTTTCTGGGTGCACATGCTACAGCTGTGTGAATTTTGAGGATTTCATGGCTATGATATCCTGTAGTCTTCTAGATGGTTACCATTGTTTTGGAGGAATGTATTACTTCCATCTTTAGGGTGAAAGTCTTCTTACATGAAGATAGGGCGATATGTTTATCCAGAATGCTGGTAACCTCCTGCAGTGCTACAGGCATCATAACCCAGAAGACTGCAATCCACGTGCTACAGTTGTGTTCTGAAATCATTTTGATAACACAGTGCATCAAGGTGTTAAAAAGATATTAACGGAAGAAAGTCAGGTAATGGTCCTGCCACCAAAATACACACACACACAAGCCTGTCCTTCCTTATAACAAGGAGTGTAATCTAATAAAAGTGAAATCAATTTTGTTTACAGGTTAGTATGTGACTCCTGGTTACAGCTGGAATTCCCATTGCCTGAAGCTGCTATGTTATTACTGTTGAAGGCTGCTTTACTGCGAAACAAATGGGAGAAACTGCTTAATTTGCGACTTGAAGGTGATAATTCAGCTGAAGTAAAATTCACATCCCAGATTTAAATTTTTTACCACATTAAGGTTTTTCCTTGAGAAAAAGAACCAAACCTAAACTGTTTCACTAAGTATTATATGCCATGTGCTAACTCAGAATAAGTTTGTTTCCATGTTACTGTACAGTTGAAAGGTGCATATACTATTAGTATAATGCAAACTAATTTTTGCACAGTAATTTTGAATTGTTCAGATTTTACTAATTATTTTGAATTACAAATGAACTGAAATTTTAAAAATTATACAAAATCATATGTTCATGGATAGAGGCTGACATTGACTTCAAATTCGCTGGTACTTTGAATTATCCAGCAATGAATGACTAATGTTTTATTGTGAAATCCTTGAATTGCTTAATTTCTCAGTGACTTCACCGAGTATTAACAATAAGGAGATGTCATCTGCAGCAGCCAAGAAATTGGAGCAAGAACTTTCAAGTGAACTGCCACAGTTTATGCATACTGAGATTATCTACACATTGCGAAGATTGCTGCCTGCTGACCTTAAGGTCATGTATGTCGGTTCTGGGGAAAATGAGGATCCTGTCACTCCCAACCCATTTTGTTCAGATTGGGAATGTACACCACATCAAGAGAAAGGCGGGGTCCGGGTTACTCGATATATCACATTCAACTGGTGAGTACTGTTGTTCCTTCTTAGCAGCATTCTTATTTTCATCCATCCTGTGATTCAGTCACATGTAGGAGATGTAGCCACTGTCTCCATCCTACATGAAAAGCAGCATTTATGGCATTCTCAGGAGTACTGATTGCTGTAATTAGCTAAACAAATGCAGGGTACAGAATTGTGAAAGCTATAAATACTAATCATGCAGGACTTTGTTTCAGATCTGCATAAGAGCAGAAGTTTCATAAACACTGACATTACAGTAACAGTGATAAATTATGATAATTCTGTGTTCATTTATGTATAAGTTTAATTGGGTATAATTGAAATATGTGTAATAACCGTTATCAATACCACAGAAACTAGGGTTTTGTGGGAGGATCCTCTTCTGTTGCACATGTCCCAGTTTTATTTATAAACTGATCACATTGAATTAAAGGTATTTTAGTAGGATTTGAGGTTCTTGCAGTGAATACAAAGATGGCTGTCATCTGGGTTGTAGTGCCTTGTAGCCTGCTGGAGGTTTGCCAAATTTCAGAGGTCTTCGCTGCCACCATCATCAAGGTGTTAACTTATTGCCCTGATGATGGAGGCAGCAGCACAGATCTCGGAAATGTTAACAAACCTCTATTCTCTTCCCCCCCCCCTCCCCCCCCCAATCCTATCTTGGTACTTTTTGACTCCCTCTACTGAACATTGAAGATAAGTGGTTAGCACTCCTGCTTTGTGTTTAGGAGGTCTCAGGTTCAAATCTTGGTCAGGTTACTGGCTATTCTAAGGTTTTTTGGTGGTTTTCCTCAGTCCCTCCAGGCAAATGCCAAGATAGTATTGTAAATTAGGCCATGACTGATTCCTTCCATATCCTTTCCCTCCAGTTAATTATTCAGTCATCATTTTCTATTTTACTCTAAGCTACTGACAGTTTTGTTAAATAAATTATGATTAAAAAGAGCAATTGACAGTGCCAATGATGGTGACACGGAAACTTTGATGTGGGAACAACAATAATGCCAGGGACTTGAAATTTTTTAAGGTGGTTGATATTAAAAATTGTTACACTTTTATTAGGATAACTTTTTAGATAAACTTTAAATATGAATGTGATGAATTATTTGTAACATCATACATGAAACATGTATGTTAACATATTATTTGTAGGAACTAAACATGTTCTTTCCTTATGATGACTTCATAACTCTTATTTGTGCTGCTTTCAGTCTTAATGTATTTGGTTCATACCTGGATGACTACAACGATGATTCTGAGAAAGAGTGGCACTGTCCACATTGTAATCTCAGTATGAACTTTGGCTCTATACAGAAGCTCCAACACATGGAGACTTGTTCACCTCAAAATCAACAAGGTAGGTCAGGTTTTTTATTGTTATTTTCATCTTTAAAACTAATATATATTTATTAATGCAACCTTTTATTGATTTATTTGTTTTGTAGATTTCTTTTTGTAGGTATTCCTTTTGATCTTCGTAGTATTTTGCATATTTTGGTCAGTTGTTCATTATTCAAGAGTTGTGATGTGTGGTGTGTCTTCGTCTGTGATCAGATGGATAGTCATCATCTGATCACAGACGCAGACACACCACACATTACAACTCTTGAATAATGAACAACTGACCAAAATATGCAAAATACTACGAAGATCAAAAGGAATACCTACAAAACAAAAAAATCAATAAAAGGTTGCATTAATAAATATATATTAGTTTTAAAGATGAAAATAACAATAAAAAACCTGAGGATGATGCAATAGCATCGAAACATGTCGTAAAATAATAAGCGCTGAAATGTAACATCAAAATAACGATGAAAAGCGCTAAATTTTAATTTTAACAACAACATTTCAAAAACTAAGTTTGTGTATAGACTGAAATAATAAATAAATATATACTGAAGGTAGGTAGTGAAATGTGGAATTGGTAAACATTTATGTGTCAGTGTCAAAGGGTTCTGACGGTGTTACACTCGGAATTACTAAATTCTTGGACTTTGTCCATTGTTTGGTATTCAGAAGAACACAGCATTTCTGGAACTGGATCGTTAGAAAGAGCTAACCTCAGTTACTGAGGTTGGCTGTTTGTATAGGACCCAACTATGTAGGTGCCCCTTCCCTTTTCACGTGAGGATGGAAACAGATCCAATTTCTGAAATGTTTTGTTCTGTCACTGGACCAGTGATAGAGATGCTCCTTCTGATGGACCCAACCGAATAGGTGCCTTCCCTCTTACCTGAAGACAGACAGAGCCAGTTTCCGAAATGTTGTGGTTTATTTTAAACAAAGACGATGGAAAAAGTCTAGTCACAATTTGTTTCCAGCTGGTGTTAAAGTTAACATGATGGGGACCATAATATGAATGGGAGAAACAAAGTCATACAAGCTTTTGGTTGAAAACCTGGTGACACTTGACTATTTGGAAGACCAAGACATAGATATAATTAGTTAGAAAAATAGATTTTTCTTACTTGAAGAGGACTGAGGTGGCTCAGGAGAGGGCAGGGTGACAAACTTCTGTGTAGACAGTGATGAAGTTTAGTTTCCATTACAACATAGAATTTTGTGAACAGCCAATCTATCAGCTTGCCAGGGGGTCAAGTTGTAATGTTATTTAAATATAAAGTTACCAAACTGGTATATTTGTTAAAGCGAATGGAATTGCGCTGAAAATAAAACTGTCCAAAATTGTGTTTTCTTCTTCAAACATGTACATTTTCTATGTATAGGAACACATGAAGAAGAAACAAGTACACAGAAGCCCAATTCCCAGGCTTATCAATGTGCACAGTGCAACAAAACTCTGTTTCTCACACCAACAGAAATTCTGAGACACAAGAAACATCATCAGTAACGGCAAGAACATTTCTTTCACCAAGTTCCTGTGGTATTAATCAAGGTATGCTAATCTCTGTATGTACTTTTTATGATCTAGGGAATTAGTTTATTATAGTGTTTTAGTAAAGCTATAGAGTATTTATCACAATGAAATTCTTATGCGGAATTGCGTTTTGTTTGATAGTTACAGAGGAAATGTATATCATAAAGTGTCTTATGCATTCAAGTGTGAGACCAGTTGCTCAGTCTTTATTCTAAAGAATTTTCTTGCATAATGTGGCTATTTCAGCTTTAAAAACCAATGCATGGAAATATAACTCCATAGAATTAAAACAGAACAGTTACAGAATATGCTTAAAAAAATTGGATTATAATCCCAGACCACAAAAAAGGTAATTCAGTTAAAATCCGTTTCTTAATAGCTTAACTAGGGGTATTTTACTTTGTTTAAAGTAATTCATGGTTTGATTTTTAACTGTTTACAAACCAATGGCAACATTCAGTAACACACACACTGCATTATTGGTTCCATATGATTTTCAGAATAAACAGCTGTCATTTCCCTAAACAACATTAATTATTTGATCTTTGTAATGGTGAAGTCTTGTGTTTTGTTTGAGGTAGGAACTGAATTTTTAAATATTATTTAGATGAGTTGATATAGTTTGGCTGTGCAGTAGGGGGGTAAATTCATTCCATGGCTTTGAAGCATAAATTGGTGACAGCCACACTAATTGTACATGTTAGTAAGAAATATGTTAACACAGAATTTTATTAAATTGTTTCCAGCCTTGAATATACATAGTACAACGTGGAGTACAAATGCCCAATACATTGCAACATTCAGCTTTTCAAAGATACTATAATATATTCATAATTCAGGTTTTGTTTAGTCAGTTTATTTAGATGACTGCTATTGTCTTGTAATTGGTATTATGCCATTGATTTATTCAGAAGTTGGTATTCCTCAAGATATTCTTGTGAAGTATGCAAGTTCGTCCAGCTGCACTGTATAGTTCCTTAACCAGCAATTGCCATTGTGTACAATTCCAGGTTGTAATTCATCTTGCCACTTTCCTTTAGGGAGGTAAATATTTCTGGCAACTGCTCCTTCATTCAAGATGGGAGCCACAAGCAAGTCATTTCCTAGAAGGAACTCTAGAAAAACAAATAAAAGGTTTCATTCTAAACATTTTTATCTTCTTTAAATCATACATACGTAATGTCATTTCCTTGATTAAATTTATCTCTTTGCATGATTTTAATCATATTTGCTACTGTCAGCTCTTGATATTTGGTTGCCATTTATGTTTTACCACCTGGGGAAACCATTCTTCAAAGAGGTTTTTGCACCATTGCTCTACATGTTACAGGAAGGTCCCATGTGGTTAAGTGTCTAGAACTCTCATAGAACAAAATCCAGAGTTTGAGTCACCTTAATTTCCTATGTTGAGTGTACTGTATTTAAATTCGAAATGTTTTTCATCTTTGTATTGTTCGCTTACAACACAGTAGTGAACATTATGTTTATTAGCAGTACTAGAGGAAGAGGCCCCTTTATATTAAATGGGGAGGCATGATTTCTTTCTTATCTTTACTCCTTATCCCCTCTTTTCCTTTCATTTATCTATTTTATACCTTTATTCCCTCCCCCCTTTCAACTTATAATAATGGCAGATATCAGCTGTGCTGTGTACCACATTATTTGAATGTTTTCATTACCCATCATCACCCATATTAGAAGCACTTCTAAAATCTACTTGACAGTAGCAGCACTTATATAATGAAACATTTTGCCAATTAACATCACTGCTGAAAACTTTTATGCCTCTGTAAGCCCAGTACCTGACCGAAATTGTTCTTTTGCAATATTTATTGATCTGGTAAATATTTAAGAAGATATTTCTTGGAAAACAGTAGGTCATTAAATATAGTGGGTATGAAATTATTAATTTTAGTCCCAACATTAAGTGTTATTAGAATCTATTTTCAATTGACTTGTGTACAATGGAGGGAGAGAGAGAGTAAATCTGATAGGCATATTCCCCATGATACAAAACATGCTTGAAAATGTTCTTAAGGTTATATTTGACACAACAGACAAAAGGTTCTGCCCATGTAACTGACCTGTATCAATTGTTAATGCCTCTTCATCAGTAGGATCAAGCCACCAGAGGGGGAGGTTGATTGGTGTACCATCTGAAACTTTCTTTCTGGCCAGTTCTAATATTTTATTAGAATACTGATAATGGAGGGTTGTGAATTTTTTTGCAATTTGAACAGTCTGAAATGTTACACACTTGTTAATAAATATTTACTTTTCACAACAGTATTACCAAAGAGCATTAGCATGTTTTTGTCTGGTTTTGATGTTCTAGATACATTATATAATTAATTCACTTATTTATTGATATGTTTATTACAAATAGTTTTCTGCTCAGATAAGCATTTTGAAATGAGTAGCTGAAATTCAAACAGGAGCATTCTGAGGGTAAAAACCCACAGACATACTGATGAAACAAAAATGTGATCTTTCTCATCCATGATGGTGATTTTGTAATGTCCTGGTATGAAATGGGCAGGATTAATTTGCTGATGCTAATATGTGTTGTAAAGCAAACATGGCATTGAATGATTTCATGATTAATGAATACAGCATTTTTATCAAGCATTATTGATTTCCCAGTGCTTTTAGACAAAGCCTACAAAGAATCAGGCAAAATTATGTAGTGAATGTGTAAGGAACTGACCATTTTCCTCTGAAGTCTGTAAAATGCATTACAGTGAATGAGAACATAGTAATGTTGGAAAATCTGTTTTTCGACATACAACAGAAAGTTAGGCCAGTATAAATTGTGTATGAACCTGCTATGAATACAAAAAATAGTGATTAGGTAATTGCATTATGATGTAAACTTAACAACTATTCAGAGTTAAAAACTGGCATGTGTTCCAGCTTTATAAGTAAGCATTCATCATATACCCTGAATGAACACAGTAATTTAAGTTTTATGTAAAGGTTAATTATTTGGTTGCATCAACATATCTTACCTCTTTATCAAAATCCCATGGAGAATAGGAGAACTGTATTGTTGGCATGAATGTATTTGCTTGAAGCCAACGGATAAATAATTCTTTGGTTGGAAGATCGATATATCCATTCCCTCCCACCATATCAGGAATGACAAATGAGTAGCCAACCATGTTCATGGCTAACAGGCTGGTGACTAGAGCTTTGAGTCCATTTTCAACACCCCAGGTGGACGATTTATCTGGCATTCTTACAAAGACTGGTTCATTTTGATTCCTATATACAACACGAACTTCTGCCAATTTCAGCTCACTCATATTAGCCACTGTTTTTACATACTCTGTAGTGAATATGTTGGGTTGCAGGCGAATAGACCCCGCGAGTTTACCTATTTCAGGTGCTCCAGGGAGGTAGGCAGCTTCTCCTGCATCAAATTTAAATGCATCTATATTGTACTCCCTGCTCAAGTTCTGTAGTCTGCCCTTCCACCATGAAACTGCATCAGGGTTTGTAAAGTTAATAACACCAGCAAAACCATCCCACCAATATGTCAGAGTCTGTGTCATATCTTTATTCATGGCTAGATACCGATTATTTTTGGCTATGGTATGAGCAGGGCAGTATATGTTAATAAAAGGATGTGTCCAAAGAGTAATGCGGAATCCTTTCCTCTTCAGAGTTTCAATCATTAACTTTGGATCATCAAATGTCTTGTTGAAGAACTCGGCTGCACCATAACAAAATTCCCAGTTGTCATCAATTTCCAGCTGACTGTTGTTGAAACCATAGTAGAGAATCTGTTTGGCAAAATCATTGACAATGAATGTGTTAATGCCCTTTTTATATCTTGCCCAAGTAGACCAAATGGGATGCCGAAACATTTGCTCATCAGGTATGTCACGAGGAAGAGGAACGAAACTACGAATAGTATGAAGATGTGTGATAACTGGATCAGTTCCTGAACACAGAATGTATTTGAGCTTCACTGCTCCAGAATGATCAGGCAGATATGGTTCTTTTATTTTGCTAATAAGACACAGGTGTGTTTTATTTTGGGAAACAAATAAAGACACATCTGGTGGAACAAAGACAGCATTCCCAGAAGAAGTAAGCCAGTAAGGTTCTACAATACCTTCATTTCCTCCTAACCCTGTTACATATGGTGAATCAGATATCTTGTTATTTTGGGATGGCCAGTACTGTGTACTTGTGACAGGTCCACCATACAGTTGGTCACCTTGTAGTGGAATACAAGCATTAATGTCTTTATCATCTGGAGCTGTAATTACATGCATACTACAGTAGACACCATCCTGTTCTTGAGATGGAATTTCTTTCACTTGCAGCAGTCCTTGAGGATTGTCATCTTTGTCTTCTAACCAGTTCATACATAAAGCTAATCCATTTTCATTACATATTCTAGGATTTCCCAACTCTTCTGAGAATGTTATGTCTATTTTTGATAAGGGTTTCCCATTACCTGAAAGAAATACAATAAGTAAAATCAAGTTATTGGCCAAAGATGTTCTTATGCAAATATAGTACAAGTAACTTATTTTAGCAGCAAAGGTGAGCCATTATTGAAAATATTCTGTTAAGCAGCTGCAAGAGCCACCTCTTCATTCTGAAATGAAGAATTTTGAATGTATGTGTGCTTGTTTTGAAACTTGCAAATGTAACATTCATTAGTACCAGAGTTAGTTACCAGAATGGGGAGACCAGAGAGATACTGATGCTGATGATCTTGTTGCCAGGAGCTTGAATGAAACTCGTGGTGTTCGAGGCTCAGTCAACAATACTCGAATTCCAAAGAATGTCAACAGGGCACCAAACGTAATCACTATTGGAAATATTAATCATTAAAATTATTGGGAAACGTGTAAGGCATATGAGATCCTGTCAAAAAATGTGTACACTAATTTGTAGAGTGGCATCACATATTTTTGATTGGGTAAAGATTTTAATTATATATATATATATTATTATTATTAAAATTTTACATATATATAAATAAACTGTAAAATTATTTCTCATCAAATATGGCTGGATTTTGCATCCAACTACATTAATATGTGAGATTTAAGGTTGAGGTTTCTTAAGTTGTGATGTCATGTAGTCCTTTGGGTTCTTACCAACATTTCAGAGTAACTAACCACCTCCATCTTGAACCTTGAAGATGGAAGCAATTAATTCCTCTGGAATGTTGGTAACTAATAAATAATTTTCATCTTCTACCCTTCCAGTGAGTAAAGCACTAAGGCATTCTGTAGAATGTAAAACCTACATGGTCAACTGAATATTCTTCACACATCTAAATATTCATAAGTTTTGTTCAATTAAAAAATTTGTCAGGCAAGACAGTACAACAGTAGAGAATGAAGTTGTAATTGAAAGTGTATGGTACTGTAATAAAATTGGATTTTTTGTAAGCAAAATGCTGTTAATGTTATCAATTTCAAATGCCAATTGTTATGTAATGAAAATGTTCCATGCTCTTAGGACTAGAATATAAGTGTTGTCCATGAAAGAAAACATATTTCAAGGAAATATTGGAGGAAGGGTAATAAGGAATGTCCAGTTTATATAACATGACATGTCATGCCTTGTATTTATAACAGCATGTTAAATATTTCTTGCAAAAAATTCAGACATCCTTGAGTACAAATAGTAAGTTCCTCCACTAATAAAGTGTCATTCGGCTAACCTTAACCAACAAAGAAGTAAACAGTAAACATAAATGACATAAATTTTTACTCAGCATGGTTTGCTGTTATTCGTATGATATACATTTATCAGTTGTCACGAAGTAACTAACCTGTACAAGAAAGAAAACAGACGTATAGCCAGAAGTGAAAATGCCGATTTTGGTCAACATCATCATTTTTCAATAAAAATTCGTCTGATGATAATTTTCTGGTCATCTCGTAGTCGGCGCGGTCAGTTTTTAATGTGGCTGATATTTCCCATATGCCGTAAGCATTATTCTGGTTGACGAAATTTACTAGTAAGCTCCGACCTATCACGTACTAGTACCTCGTATGTAATCGATGTTTATCAGTTGGGCTGTTTGGAGTGTACAGCGATAGGCGTTTCCAATGTACAAATTCGATTTTCTTGCTAGTGTAGAATGTAAAGGAAGGTGCTCACTGCTTCCTTATATGTAAGTAATAAGTGCTCCTAGTTAATACCGAGAAGCCGATAAACTCCATGATGCAAACGAATCCCGTAATTTTAGAACCTTGCTTTCTATACTTTTTTAAAAAAAAAGTTCGACTCTCCGCTGGTGTCTAGGTGTCCAGACAGGGTTCATTCGGCTTCCTTTTGCCCCTCAAAATAAATGTCTGACTGCACGGATTACCTACGTCATGTTTAGGACACTGAAATACTGTAGACGTAACTTAACCTGTAATCGGGCTACACGACCACTTCATCCCATTTCATCCTAGCACTAAATATTAGCAATTGTAAATATCTTGTGTGCATGTTGTAGTTATCAGTCAAACTGATTTTTAATAAGGTGGCAGTGTTCTAGATTGTAGCACCATTTAGTCTGGCAGAAGTTTACTGTCGTTTCTGATGTGCTTGCTGCCTCTATCATCAGGACGATCATCCACTGATGATCAAGGTTGCAAGTAACTCTGAAACGTCAGTAAACTTCTACCAGACAACATGACACTCCAACCCAGCAGCCATCATCACATTTGCGGTTATGAGAGCCCCAAATCCTATTTGATTTTTAATGACCCCCTGTGCTAACCATTTCCCCTCAGAGTTGAATTCCAGCTTGCAATCCCATAGAATTGAGGTTTAAATTCCCAATTCCTGTACAGTAAAGGGTAATACATACCAAAAATTTACATTTAAATTTACTATGCTTTAATTAATGGCTACAATAATTTTAAGATAGTTATGTCTTGATTACACTGTCTGTAACAGGGTTTAAATCTTCTGGTAAGTTTGGTATTCTTTTGAAATATGCCAGCTCATTCAAAGCTACTTTGTAATTTCTGAGCCAAGTTGGCCCAGTTAATGTGTGTGATCGGAGTTTGTCTTGCCATTGTCCAGTGGGTAAGTAAATGTCACGACTTGTAGCACCTTCATCCAGCATTGGAGCTACAAGAATATCCTCTCCAAGTAGAAACTCTGAGGAAGTGAAGAAGAAATTGAAAATTATAAGTAATGTCATGTTTTATATTAAATAAATGACAGGCTCAGAATTGTACAGTTGAACTTCAGACCAACCTGATTCTACGACTTGTGCAGTCTCATCTGTAGGATCTATCCACCAGATTGGAGGGTTGATAGGAGATCCATCTTGTGTTGCCTTAACAGCTAGCTCTATGATTTTGTTAGCATATTGGGCATGCAAATCTGTATAGTTCCTACAAATCTCTACAGTCTGTGTACAATAGAGAAGGCTGTATTATAATAATTATAAGATCATAATTATTAGATTTATACACATTAAAAGCTGATCATAAGTAGATGCATTTTATAACTCATGTAATATGTAGACTTTATACCTACCAGTAACTTTCTAACTACAGAGATGTACAAAATGAATCTTTTTGCTGATTTGTATCAGTTGAGTGAGTCTATTCAGTGACCTAAGTCATCAAGCACCATTCAGAAAACTGGACCTAATGAGCAGGGAGTCACAATTTGAAAGTGTAAACCTACACTAGTAGAGGAGACAAAGCATAATTCATGCTACTCCTTTATGGAAGACTAAAAGTCACTCATTCAAATGTCTGCACTGGTGTTACTGAATACCACTATTCACCAGGCATTGAAGAGGAAGTATAAAAATCTTACCTCATTATCAAAATCCCATGGCACATAAGAGTATTGCAGTGAAGGCATGAATACATTTGCCTGCAGCCAGCGAATGAAGAGTTCCTTTGTAGGTGTTTTTCCATAGCCATTTCCTCCAATCATATCAGGGAGCACCAAAGAATATCCAACCATATTCATTTGTAATAATGTTGTTACTAGAGTTTTAAGTCCATTGTTTATGCCCCATCTAGTATCTTTATCCAGCATGCGTACAAAGTTTGGCAAATTCTGACTTTGCTGTCCAACTCTGACTTCTATCATTGGTCCAAATTTGGATACTGTTTGTACATAACGTTTTGTGTATATTCCTGGTATTTCCTTCAAACTGGCATTGAGTCGTGGGAGTTGTGGTAGCCAGCTTGTTTCACCAGCATCAAACTTGAATGAATCAATTCCACTTTCTTCCTTCAGTGTCTTCAGGCGACTAACATACCATTTGACAGCATTTGTGTTTGTGAAGTCAATGATACCACCAACCCCATTCCACCAGGAGGTATATGTACTGTTGTCTGTGTTATGTACAAAGTAACCTTTAATCTCTGCCTCTTGAAACCATGGATTACACATAACATTGATAAATGGATGAACCCATAGGGTGACCCTGAAACCTTTTGCTTTCAGGGTGTCAGTCAGATTCTTAGGATTTGGAAACTTGCTTTGCCCAAAAGAAAGGGCTCCATAACATTCTTCCCAATTATCATCAATCTCTAATTGACTGTTGTTGAAGTTATGTGCTAGAATCTGTTCTGCAAAATTCAAAATAGCTGTCTCATTAACATCTTTTTTGTACCTGGCCCATGTTGACCAAATGGGATTTCTTATCATACGCTCATCAGGATAACCACTGGGCTTTCCCAGAACTGCTCGAGCAGCATGTTCATGAGCTTCTCTAGCATTTTGATAGGAACAAATGGTATAATTGAGAGTAGGTTTAATTGTATTTGGATAAGGTGCCACACTTTTAGCTCTGAGGCAGAGCTTCTTGATGGCTTTATTGTTCATATCAATGAACAATGGAACTCTTGGTTGTACATAAATGTAAATGCCTTTAGATGAGACCCAGTAGGGCTCTGCAATTCCTTGGCTATTTTGGGACTTGGTAACAAAAGAATAGTCATCAAATGTAACCTGATCCAAAGGCCAGTATTGGTTGTACTGTTCTGGGCCACCGTACCAATGAGCCTCATCTAAATCAATGCAGTCTTCAAGAACATCATCAACTGAAGTTCCAATTGTGGAAAAATGGAAACATGATGCAGTTTGTGTGGTTGTAATGTTAGCATGTGATAATCCACAACTGACATGTCCCTTCAGTACTACAGTACCACCTGAAATAAGAAGTTTACAGGGTGTTAGCTCATTTAATTTGCAGGATTTATGAATGCTTCATTGAGTTATGTGAAGTAGTAGTGCATAAGATTGAGGGTATTATCATGGCATGAAATGTCTCTAAGTGGTCTCATTGAATAAGTACAGTATGTTAACAGAAAATTGTGGCAATACATTTTTATAGTGAAAGATCAAATTAAAATTTTATACATCATAAAAAAGTCAGGTTCTAAAGTAGGTAAATAGAAAAGCACATGACCTTGAAAAATATGTACTCTCTTTACTTATCCCAAACCCTTTCATCGCTATTCTTACCTTTCTTTCTCAGGCTAAAGTACTGCCCTCGAGAAACTTGGAGAAATTCCAGGGTTGCAGTCGGATAGTCATAGTGATCTGCATTGGTTCTCAGCACAGACAACAGTAGACAAGTAACTGTTAAATTTTTAATGTAATCAGTAACTTAAATAACTTATTTTTGCATATTTATGAATTTGTTTTAAGGTGCAGGATTTTTGAGATCAGATTTATGCAGGCAGCCAAAAGAACAAAAGGATGGTAGTTATTTCTCTTGAATAGTAATTATATGCATTTCACATTGCCACATACCTGCAGATATTTCAGTTGTCACTTGCATGTTTTGAACTCATAATACATAGGCTGAAAGTGATTCCCTGAAATTTAAAATAAACAAAACTTAAATAATGACCTCTACATACATTTTCCTGCATATATTTTCAAAAATATGCTTTTTGTATGTTTATTTCTATGTTTTCATTAAACACGACCTTGTACCTTATTATGGGGCAGTGTGGCCATGAAGGAAGTGAGAAGTTTGAAGCATAGGTGATGCACATAACTTGAATTTGGGGAGTATTTTGTTTAGGTCTTCAATGGAGCATTGACTGAGGATTTTCAAGATTTCTCGTAGACATTCCAGACAATTACTTTGAAAGAGACCATAATCTTTTTCTGTCCACATGTTTATCTCATTTTTCTCTCATTTTGAACATGTAATTTCCAATATCCTTGAATGTAGGATGTAAGAAACTGTTAAGTTATCGTAAACAATTTATAAAAAAGAAATCATTATTACAAAATATTAAAATTATTATAACATTAAAATTTGTAAAATTAGAATTCTTAACATTGTTAATTAAGAGTTCTTAATTGTTAATAATATATTTCTTCTCATCCCCCAACCTGCAGTTTCTCCATAAATTTTAGCATCTTCCAAGTCATTGCACATGGGGTACAATCCTTTTACAGCTTTCCATCTGTAATCTTTCAGGTTCCATACTTCTAATTTCTACCAGTTTATGCCTTTCCTGTTACAGCACGTAGCATATTCCCCTCTGCCACAGACCTGTTTCACACTGGACTAAAAGGTTAGTGATGCCATCCCTGATATTCTAGTGAACATGTCTGCCTCTCATTATCATTGTATGATTTTTATAATGCCACATATTCTGTGGGTATTTTCCAGCCATTGCCTAGTAGAGGTGAAACCTTAATCAGAATGACTGTTGCATAATAACTCTGTTGATTGTAGTAGTTTATCTGTGTGAAAATGTGAAACAACTGTGTAACTGTATTAAACAAGTCTATTTAATATGTCACCTTTATTTTATGAAACTTTTTTATATGGAATACAAGAAACTATATCTGGAAAACATAATTAATGTTATATCATTCTTATATACATCAAAAGAGGTATATCTGTCTGGGAGAAAGTAACTAAAATATATATCCCACTGTATACCATCATTGTGTTCTTGTATTGGTCAGAATATTTTCTTACCTGCATGGATGTTGTGCAATCAAGGAAGAACTGTTCATTTGAAGTGCTTTACAAAAATCATTTTAGTCACATTCAATACAGTCTGTAATGCCACTCAAATAAACACACAGGATAATACTTCAGAACAGTGTTTACTAAATGATAACTGAATCGCCATATTGATCAAACCCAAATACTTATCAGAAAGACGTTTATCTTGTTCAACTATTCTATGAAATGCAGATGTTATTCCTGCAACTTTAAAGAATGGTGCAGGACAGTAAGATATATGAGGGAAACCACAACAGGAGGTCGAAATCTAGAGATGGGATTTCCAGGTTAAAACCCCCTTGCAATACCTGGGACAACATGAAAATATTGTTTTCTTTTTGAGAAAATGTATTTACGAAAAAATACTTATTTGGAGGAAAACATGTCAATAGTATAACCACTTTGTGAATATATTTAATGTATGTAAGATTATATTCATCGCCCTGATGACGGAGGCAGTATGACCTCTGAAACGTTGGTTAACATCAACCAGACTACACAGCGCAACAACCCAGAAGACGGAAATCTTCATATTTAATGTAGTTTTTAAAATGTATTTTTCAGTATATTGCCCCCCCTACTCCAAATTGAAATCTTAGATATGCTATTGGCCCACTTGTATGATTTGGTAAACTTAGAAGAGAGTTGTGTAAACTAAGGTCTGTGGAGATGGCTGTCTTCTAGGATGGTGCACTGTATGGTTTGGTAGAAACTGACTGATGCTTCAGAGGTGTTTAATGCCTCCATCATCAGGGTGCTTGCACTGATGAGGGAGGCAGTAAACACTTCTGAAACATCAGTGAATTTCTATCAGATTACATAGTGCAACATCCCAGTAGACAGTCATATTCATACTTATTGCTGTGAGAACCTGAAATCGTACATATGGTGTAGGCTTGATGCTCAGGCAGTTTTTGTGAAACAAGAAAGTGACTCTGGCTTGATATATTAGAGTGGCAAGGCAATGGAAATTCATACAGATCTTGTAAAAAAATATTTTTCTGTCTTGTTTAATACAAGCATAACTGCAATAGTTGGTGTCAATGTAGTTGGTTCACTCCAGTCTCCCAGCCCTGTTATTATCTTATCACAAAGTGAATAAACAGTTTCTCACATCACACAGATTTTATTTGTATAAATAGATTACATGATTTTAGAATATTGTACTTAGGGGATACAGAAAGGTTTTCTTCTCACAAAATCATATAAAAATATTCAATCATTTTATATACATAAATGCACCATCCCTCCAGTCAACAAGTCTTCTAGTTTGAGTTACAAGAGTGTCAGTTTTTGTTCCTCCGTTACTTCATTATAATTCAGAAGGAGAGTCCTTATTTCCTCATTCAGCTTGACGATTACTGGATCCTGAAGTGAGTAGGTGCCTGTATTCATGAGCGTGTCTCGCTCTTCTACAAGGGCACTGATCTGTGGTTCATGCATCTTCTGCTGTAAGGAGGTGGGTCTGTTTAAACTGGCATCTGAATTGGGCTGAAACACAAAACAGAAATCTGTCATTGATTAGTTGTACCTTCTGAATATAAATCTCTGTTGTTACTGCTATACTAGTCTACTTACTACTACTTTGTGGTAACAATGTGTGCATTCATGTATTGGATATTTTTTTCAGCTTTAGTTTCCTGAAGGAAACATTTGCTGAAACATTTCATACCTTTTCTGAATGCAGCAAATGCTTTCGAGCACTGTTAGGAAGATGATGCTGAGGTGCTACGTGTGGATTAACGATTTCATTGTTTTGCTGGCTGGTGTCTCCCAGACCACAGTTTGTGTGGATTGTGTTCATCTCACTTCGTAGTTGCTGGATCATTGACTGGTCTTCTTTCATCCCCTGCTCACCTTTACTTAGTAAATGCTGCAAACTGAATATAATGCATGGATTGTTATGTTACCTTAAATTAGAGTTGGCTGGTTCAGTAAACTGCCTGTTCCTAACTGACAATTACCATTTTCATAGATGTATAATCATCTGCTGCTTCAGTGAGACTCTTGTCCCATCTGACCTCCTGTACTCACACTACATGTCATTTATATTTTGCTAATTCCCTTGCTGCTGTTTTCACTGAGCCTGACATAAGTCCCACATCTCATGTTATTTTTCCATTGCGTAGGTAATTTCAAAAAATCTATCAAGTCCAAAGCCCTATGTAAAATGTTGTTACATGCTAGATTCTATGGTAAGAAGTTGTTAGCTCCCCACCCACTCCCTAAGCTTGAGGACCAGCCCATATTGGCTGTTTGCAGCTGCTTATACAGCATACTTGCACATACTGTCCATATCTGGATGCGTTCCCCTCCATCCACAATCTGAGGATGTGTCGTGATGCAGTGACAAGGACCCATATATCCGCACAGAGCAGAGACAATAATTAAATGATATTACCCAAATTTTAGTGGCACCATGTCATATCTCTAGGAGACAAATACAATTGTAAAATAAGACAATTCAGGTACAAAAACTGGCATTATATGTATGATTAATAAGAAAATTTACCCCAAATCTCTTAGTTCTTCTTTGTTGTGTTTAATCTGGATCTGAATGTCTTGTTGATGTTCATTTTTTAAATGATTAATTTCTCGAAATGCTCTAGCCCATTGCTCTTTGAAAAATGACTTGGCTTTCAATGCTGATTCTAATTTCTCTTCTGTTGATTTCTGTGAAAGTAATACACATTATATAGTTACATAAAGACATGTTACATTCTTAAATATCTCCACATATACCATATTTGCAATCAATGGGCCTAATAGCTAGAGGAAAGTATGTATGAAAATTGTGATATTGTCAAATTTGGCCAAAATTGTTTTATGGATGGATGTCAGTAAGAAAACTTAAATCTGAAATTCATTAAAAATTGTTCAGTTCTTACGTATCTCCACAAATTCCAAATAGTCATTGTCAAATTTGGCCAAAATTCAGTTTTATCAATGGATTTTAGTAATAACACTTAAACCTGAAATTTATTAAAAGTCATTAAAAAGTTTACAATTTCAACATATCTCCACAAATGCCAAATTTATAATCAACAAGTTAAATTTAATGAATATTTGAAAAATTACTCTCAGAGAGTGTGTGCGTGCATGATAGTCCAGTTTTGACAAACTTAAAATTTGTCCATAGCAGAGTTATTATATGTAGACAGAGAATGAAATAGAAGAGCTAGCAGTTGCTTGTGCTTTGTTACAAAATAGACACAATACCAGCTCCTGTAATAAGGATAAGTCAGTTTGGTCCTTCTTCAGGGAGGCTTTCTTAATTTTATTCAGACTATGTTCCTGCGCTGTTATTGTTTCTTTCAGTTCAGCATTTTCTTTCTCTGTTCTCAAAATCTTGTCTTCCAGATCTTCTTTATCCCTCTCCAGTTTAACACACTAAATAAGGAAATAACATGTTAAATATTAATTCAATAAGGTAATCATATTTCCTTTATAATACTTTTAGGGACAGCTAGGTGGTTGCCAACATACGTGAATGTACAGCAAACAAGCAACATGATAAAGATCTGCACACCAACCATCTTGTTATCACTTTTCTTACTTCCAAAATATGGTTTGAAAACAAATGTGGCTAAAAGAATCTTACAGTTACTATTTTCACTATTATTTACAAACTGTCAGTCACTATAAACACAGTTATTTACATCCAGGTTGAAATCACTGTCTGCAAGAAATCCTTTTTTATTCAACAAGGGACATGGACAGACTTACTGCTCCTACTACCCCTGGCATGCTGACAATTTTATTTTCATATCTGTAATCTTACATGCCATCTAGACAGGGAATATTAGAACATCTACAAGTCTACACTGTCTTAGTAAAACAGCCCAAGCAATAAACAAAAATTTGTTCATTCCTGTTAAAAATAATAAGAAATACAAAAGCTCGTAATTCAAAGACTGAGTGTTGAAATGATGGTCTAATGGAAGAGTGAGACAGGCAAAATTTTATGCCATTGGCCCTCAACATTTTAAACCAGAATGTTATTAAAATTCTGTTACCTTGAGGGAGAAGTCACCTTCTATTCTTTTAATTGCATCCTTCATCTCCAAAACCTTCAATTTATATTTTCGTTCTATTATCTCCTTATACCTGTTTAACTGAAATAAACAATTTCATAAGCATTGCAATTAATATGATTATCTCAGGAATTTCAAATTAATTTTCAATATATTCATGCTGAACTTCATATGCTTATTTGAAATAAGCTTTAAAGTGACCATGTCCTAGGTACAGTACAGTTTTGGGTTCTAGAAGTATGGGGACTGGGAGATTTTTCACCTGGCCCATTCAGCAGTTCATTTGAAGGAAAGTCATAGGAAAGGGCGTGACCTTAAAATTGGACACCAAATACTGTGCAGTGTATATTCCATTGTGTAAAAATAAACAGAAGCCAATTTAAGTATTTTAAGCAAGTGTGTAATCAGATGATACCATGCCTGTCATAAATTAATCTAAAGGCATAAGAGTAAGTGATAAAACAACATCCACAATTTTGGTTACATTACATTATAACAATAAAGGTAAATATATGTGTGTATAAATTATACTATGTATAGCATAGTCAGTAGTTACATCTTTAAGCTTATGATATATTATAGTGGTGTTTCTATAAATACTTGGAGTTTGTTAATGCTGTAGATAAAATATATATTATTCAAATGTTGAAATATTAAAAGTTTGGGTAAAAAATTTGTTACATGTAGTCAGTAGTTGAAGTGTTAAAATGTAAATGTTGAAGTAAAGTTGTTGTTGATTCTATAATGTATGGGCATATGTACAACTGGTCCTGGTATTAACAAACCTGAAATTATGTGGTATGTAACTACTTGCAAGCAACGAGAGATGTGAGGCAAGAAAAAATCCAAAATTTTGGAAGGGAATGAATTGAGAGGGAACAAAATAGGGAATATTGAGAGGTATATGTAATTCCACATTAGCTAGTTGGTGTGACTGTTTTGTACATTACCCTATGTTGTTTATGATTAACTTTGCCTGTCTAGTCAAACAATTCCGGGAATGTACCTACCAGCATTAATTTACTGTGTAACTGCTGACTGTGTGTATGGAAAAGCCTATCCACAAGCAATGATCAACATCCCCATTTCCATAGAATTTATAATCATCTGCTGGTTTAATAACATCTGTGTCCTCTTGTACTCCCACTGAATCTAACTTACATTTTGCTAATTCCCTTAATACTGTCTTCAAAGAGCCTGCCCTATAGACTCCTAACATTCCAGGACCACCCCTTGTTGGCTGTTGGTGACTTGTTCATTCAATATATTTGCAGCTACTCTCCATATCCAGAAATCTTCTCCTCCGCAACCTGAGAACGCATCATGCTGTGGTGACAGATACCTACTTTACAGAGTTGATGTAGTGTATGCCATAAAAATTACTTTTACTCAGATTAAGAAATATTCAAATTAAAATATCATTTTTCAGTGTTACTTGCTTCATTTCTTAAAGTAGGCAGTATTAACTTCTTTGGTGATGAAAATCAAATGTTTGTTTTACCCATTTCATCCTAGTTTTTCCCATGATTCACAATTTCCAAGAATATACAGGCAACTCAGCACATTCTTCCAAAAAATATATTTTTAACTTATTTCAAGATGATGTAGTAATAATCAGTAAATTTGGTAGTTGCTGAAGTTGGATCACAGAGTGTAACACCTACCAAAATGGATCCAGCCCAATAATGTTGTTGTATAAACATGCATGCACTAATTCAAGACTTTTTTATGTATTGGGGAAGGAAAAAAAAGTGTGCACACACAGAAAGCAGTTTATTATATAATGAATGTTATTAACTATGTAAAGCTGTCAGTAGTGAAGTTAATAAAATTACTTTTATGTTTCTTTGTAAAATGTTCTGTATTTCATTTGTAGGGAGTATAAAAGCATATAAGCATCAATAAACAAGAGGCCATCATCTTCATTAGGGGAACATGTAAACACAAAACACCAATGTGGACTGTAGATAGTGACAAAATAAAAGATGTTACTGATACTTTCAAGCTAGATATTTAGAAAAATCTGAATAAAATGTTTGTCAAATGATGAAAAAGCTTGATGATGGTGAAAAGATTAATATGCACTCATAACTAACTTAGAAGTGACATACTGTTCATTTACTTATCTCTGTATTTCACTTACTTCCTGTTCTCTTTGAGCACATTTACAAGTTTTGAGACGGAGTTCATCAGTAGTATCATTGAGAGATTGTGCTAGCCTTTGACACTCTTCCACTTTGTGGTTGAAATTTTTCTCAATTTCCATATGTCGTCTCTTCCATTCTTCATTCAATGCAGCGATATGAGCTTCCTCCTTCTTCTTCAACTGGAATGCATATCATACCCTATACTTGTCAGAAGTCATCTGTTACACTGTTTTTACAATTGTCCAATGTGAATTAAATCAGAAAAAGGGATAGTGCAATAATCATGGCTAAACATTAGCCCAGCTTTTGTTTTCAGTCATCCTGTAAGAACTGTTCTTTTGATTGATTAATCAAGTTGAAGCGGGTGATTCAACAATCCTTGTGTGTACAGAGGAAATGGCTGTTCAGTCATGTAATTAGCACAACAGATTATATTAAAAACATAAGCAGGAAACTGAGCAGGATGGTATAGTGATAACAAGCTAGAATTGTACTAGGGATAACATTTTGGATGGGTTTACAGTTATCCTATCTGAGGTTTCTTCATGATTTTCCTCATTGTACCCAGACATATGCTGGATGAGCACCTTATAATAGGTCACACTTAGTTCCTTCCAAATTTTTGCCATCTCGCCAATTATGATCATCCTTGCATTGCATTTAATGCAATGGAAACAACATTGTTAAATAATCCAAGAATCAGTTAATCAGAGGCAGAACATATTAGAAATATATATTACCTCTGCTTTAAAGAGTTCTTGTTGTCTCTCCTTCCAGTCTTCTAGCTCCTCTACAATTTTGAATACAAAATGGTCATCAAGTGTAGCAGATCCCAGATCTAGGTGGAAGGAAAGAAGTAATGGAAGTGTAACTCAGGTTACACATTGTTTTGCTGCTCTTTATTTTAAGCTGGCAAAACATAGTTAAATATTGTTAAGTGTCCATTGATTGTTTTTCTAGGCAACATGTTTCAAACATAATTTGTCTATCTCCAGGCCTCTGGCTGTCCTCACAAACTACTCTATTATGTGTCAATATAATGTGAAGGCATGTAATAAATGCCAGTATGAATTTATTTATTTGTTGTATGGAGATGGACACTTAATAATATTTAGTTACATTCATAACATGATGCTCCAGTATGATTTTGCATGTGGTTAAATATAAAGTCAAGACTTACTATATAACTAATGTTAATTTAGAAATAGCAGCAGATGCATTTTGGTTTGTACATAGATGTGCACATGCAAGGTGCAAAAATGATTTGAATACAACCACACATATGGAACTAGTTCAGTCAACTTAAACTGTGTGCTGAAGTGCTTCATCAGAAGCTAGTAGAATATTGTTCAATTTTCCCCAGATATGTCATAAAAATTTTCATAATATTAATTAATATCTTAATGAGAGTCTTAGTGCCTTCCGAAAGGCATTACTTTTCCTAACAGTGTTTTCATCTTGAATTCTTTCTGCATAAATTTGCAAAAATGATAGCATAATTATTTATTGGTTCAAATTTTAAATATGCATGAGTATGTACTTAGCACAGTCTTGTCTTCAATCTGCTTGGGTCCAAGATCATCTAGAGTGAATCCAATAGCAAGGGTGCCAACTTCCTCCACTGTTCTCAGATCGATCAGAGGTATGTTATAGTGGCACAGCTTCTGTAGATAAAATGTAATTCATGATAATTTTGTTTTAAGATGATTGAATGGAAAATTATTATCCAGAATTTCTCTCATGCTAACTACAGCAAGAATCACGGTCTACACATTTTCATCCAATCAGCTTGATCTTATATGATATTCTCTGAGATATAACTTGTCTGATTCAGGTATCTATTATGCATGTTGTAGGGTGCAGTGAAAGAATTCCTCTTGTTTTATTTCTTGTAGCTATCTTAGTACACTAAGAACTTGTGACTTGTATTCATCAAAGTGTAAGCCAAGGCTCCTGTGCATCAGAGCTCAGTTACAGCTCCAACAGATAATTCTGTCACTGCTTGAGAGGCACATCATTAATTTCAGCAGAAAACCATTCCCACTTGAAATCATGAATAACAGTAATTCTGATAAATATGAATTTTGACATGTGACTTGGTTTTCTGGGTTGTAAAACCATGTGGACTTGTATGTAGATATCAGTTTTTTGGAGTAACATAGAACCTCCATCTTCAGCCCTGACATTGACATCTTCACTGCTGTGAGATCTTCCTTATATTTGTGTAGTTATGTAACCTTTGTAACAAATTTGTAATTAATTTTATGTAGCATGTGAATCATTATCCTGTTGACACTATTCATCACTTATTTTTAACAGAAGAAATACAAATTTGAAGAATTCAGAGAAACTTGGTGGAACTGAATTACTTCAAAAGTTGGAATTACTGGATTGGGATTCTGCCTTCCCTGAAGATTAAGAAAAGTTTCTCAGAGTCAGAATTTTCTTCCAACACCAGCTATGCTAAAACTCAACAGAGCCATGAGAGGATTATGACAATTACTTACCAAATTTTCCACCAGGGCAGGACCTATATTAAGTGTACCAACAGCTAGTTGCGTGCTAAGGCCTTGAACTGTGTCACAGACACTAATCTTGGGAGGCCATGCTAGCAACACATGGTTTATTTCACCAGGTGTTGACAGAAACGTTAATTTACATTTGACATCTTGAAGTCCAATGCTCTTGTTTGTTTCTTTTATTATGATCTCTGGATTAGAATTGCTGATTGTCTGTGCTTTGGGATGATGAAATCTAAATGAAAAGAAATGCAATATTTTTCTTATATGTCTACCATATGATGTTTAAGAAACAGGTGGTATGAGACCTTATTTTTGTGGAAAATGATTTAAATGGAACACTCACAACAATAAGGTAAAAGTAAAGCCATCCTATTGTGCACCATGTAGGTGCTCAGGGGGAGAGGAGCTCATAGCTCCTACTCATATTTAACCTCAGCATCATGTCCTGGCCAGCTTTACCCGCAGTTCTCATTAGGCAGGAAGCAAAGGCAAGAAGGAAATCCTCTGCCCCTGACAGGGCTCAAACCCCAATCATCTAACCTGTAGTCAGTCACTATATAACTGAATGAACTAGCTGGTTCATACTCACAAAAATAATATTCATAAATACTTGATGCATGCTCTGAAATGTGGTGAAAATATACTTCTCTTTCATTCTTGTACATCTGAGTTACTTACCGACAAAAACTACATCTGTAAAACAATTTCATATTACAGACTATCAAACAAGGCCTCAGACAGATTTTTTTCTTTTGTATAACTTGAACAATGGAAAAATGGACCCCACAGACATTAAAATAAAATGCATTTTTGGTAAACAGCAAACACAGGAAAGAATATGTTCTTATTTTGGCTTTTGTTCATTACCAAGGAACAAATAATAAAGAAAGAACAAAACATTTTTAACATTCTTCTTATTGTATGTAAAATTTCCACATATGTATATTTTGGCTGTAGAATGTTGCTGTGCAATTAAGTAATGTTTAATAAAAGTATTAATTAATAAAGCAAGAATTATGTTAACATTAAAAAGTTATTTTGAAGGCGGTCGCATTGAAGATGTTAATGTTGGTCTTCCAGGTTTTAACACTGTGGACTTGTAGGTAGATACCAAAATTTGAGATGAACATACTGCCTTCATCTTTGGTGCTAAAGGTGGAGGCAGCGTGCTTCTCAAGGTGGCGACTGACTTGTAACATTTACTTGTAATGTAACATTCGCGGCGAGCATGTTACATTACACCACAACTGGTGAGGCGTATCGAATGCTCGTTTTGAACGCTCGGCTCGACTGTGCTCATGTGTGCTCCATTCATTTCATTCAATATGTCGGACGTGGAGGTTGTGTTATCTTTGTTTCATTTAATACGCTACTCTTATCTAAAGAACTCGTGAATGCTCGTTACGACGCCGCTCGACTGACTGACTGACTTGTAATGTAACACTCAAAGGGATTCGCGAAAAAACCAACAACACGATGGAGCGCCCGCGAGCGTGAGCAGCTCGCATCGAGCAGCTCCGTTCGCTGTCTTCACTTGTGTAATGCTCGATTTGTAACACGTTACATTACAGGCAAATGTTACAAGTCAGTCGCCACCTTTAGAGACATCGATATCCAGCTATAACTCCACATGGTCGTACAACCCAGAAGACCAACATCAACAGTCTTATTGAGTTATAATCAAGGCTGAAGAAATGTTTACTTGGTTAACTGATCAGTAAAAATATTCCTGTCGATTCTTATAGGTTTTACATGGAATAATTCAAAATGTATGTGTAGCACAGAATATAATTTCTAATAGTCACCCACAGTTTTTCAGTATGGATGAAAAATCACCATGTATTTGTTCACTCCTGCCTCCTTAACAGATATAAAAATGATTTTATTCAAAGAAAGTGTGTTAAATGTACCACATACTTGAAGTAGCATCTCTTTCGTGGTGGAAGGTGTTGGAAGGTAACAGTCTGTATTGTGATGTCCAAACTGTATATATGGTACGGTTCATCAGTTTGTTCTTGGGCCTGAGTGGAACTATCATGGAATATACGTTGTGAACGGTAATCTTTACTAATGATCTGTGCACATGGTGATCTGAGCTGACCAGCAGATACAAATAACTGACTCTGTCCTGAAGGCACTTTCATTTCTTTCAAAAGTTGTGCCATATTCCCTGCCTCCACTTCATCTCCTGTCTTTTGCGTGTAACCACTTCTATGCACATTCTTATTTGTGTTTTGCTCAGAAATATCATTTGTTTTGATACTGACACCATGCTGTATTATTGGACCACTTACATGACCACTGTCTTGTATATCAACATTTGGCACTTCGAACACTGACTGTATTGGTGCATCAAGAACTGTATAGCTAGAACTACGAAGTAAACTTGCTGGTTCATTCTCCATATCCCAGAATTGATCCTCACCCTGGTCAGTGTCATTCCATTCTATATTTTGGTATTTAAGCCTAATTCTGAGATGTATATAGGGTTGTAGACCACTTGGTGATGTTGGAACTTCACCAGTATTAGATACTTTAAGGAAACAAGGACTCTCAATTGTAACAGTACTTTCATCATTGAGAGTACAAAAGGCAGACTTGCTTGTTGTTGGTATCAATCCTTGCATGGATATTTCTGTGAATCCAATTTCATCTTGTCCAGTTATAAGTTTCATTCTTAATTTTGATGAAGTTGAAAAGTACTGATGCAAGTTCTCCAGTGATGAACGCAGTGATACTACCATCTTCTTATTAAAAGGTACAGGTTTGTATATGTCAGTCAAAGCTATCTTTGCTGTGTCAACAGCATAATCCATAATGCTGTAATGAAAACTTATGTGCCTATTTTCTGCATTGTAGTTTCCTGGGAAAAGCTAGAACAAAGAATGAAGATGTGAGACACCATTATAATTTGCCCTGATATATACAAATCATCCAAAAATTACCATTTACCTTCCTTGAGCAAAGTGTTCAGTTGTATGTGCAGGACTATTTGACAAGGAAAAAGTCTAAAATATTGTTTAAGCTGAAATAATCATATCATCTCAGAATTATATTTTATTTTTTTATTTTAACTCACCAGGTCCAAATTCACTGCCTGTCCCACATAGATGGTTAGTTCAAAATTATCAGTAGCTGTTTCATCAGAACCAATTTGGATAATACCTTTGTCAGAATGCAACTGAGTAACAAGACTGCCATTCAGAGGCTGAGTTACTGGTTGCTTCTGCTGATTGTTCTTAGTATTGGTATCCTTGGAAGGCAGTTGGATGCCCTGAAACATAAGTTATTAGCAGTGGTATCTCTATTGCAATGATTAAAAGCATTACTTAGCTGTCATATTTTAATTTTACTTACATTAAATAAGAAAGTAATGAGAGATTGTTGGGCAAGGGGCATCAGAAATATGAAAGAAAAAAGGAGAACATATTCACAATTTAATGTGCAGCAGTTTTTTCACAGGACAGTTATTACCTGTGAAAGAAATATGTGGTTTCTTCACCCTTCAGGCTCCCTTTTGGGACTGTTCCTCCAACAGTGTATGATTTTTCCTTTATTAATCAATTTAAGTTACAAGGTAAGTTATAAATTAATATTACATTTATATTTTATCAATAAGAATACATTATTTATAAATCAGTCTCACCTGATATAAATATTTTCCAGCTTGACTGTGTCAGTAGAAGGAGCTCTTTTGATAATTAAAGCAGTCGCTTATGGTTTATATCGTAACAAGGATATACCAATGTAACTATAACAGGCTTTATTTTTTAAAACAATTACAAGCAAAATATTAAGGAAAGATCCTCATTATGTCTTTAGTTCATTTGAATCGTGTTAGAGTAGGAACACCGTTTCATTTGTGCTGATAACAAACTGGACAGAGGGAATGTATAAATACAGCATAGTATAATAGAGACTCTACATTTAAAACATGTTTAGAGAGGAGCACAGAGATAAAGAATGTCTGATCTATAATAAGGGAGAAGCAACAAAATATGGTGTGATGAAGAGAACAAGTACAAGAAAGAATATATTGCAAAACTTATTATGACAATTAATAATAATCTGTGGTGTAATAGCCCTCTGAGAGCCAAAGCCGACCAGCTGGCTGCTGGCCTCACGTTCACATGCCTAAGCAGAGGTGAACAATCATCCAACCAGATATAGGGTGATGTGTGGTCAGCACGACGAACCCCCAGCCACTGCCAGTTTTCATGACTAGATTACGCTACCCATTGTAGCTCCCCAATTTCCTCACGATTCTGGGTTGACACCGGTCAAAAATCTCATGAGAAATTTCTTTCCCCGAGACTCAAGCCAGCGCGCATTCCGTATCACCGGTCCGAAGCATGATGCCTCAGACGGCACGGGACTATTATGACAATTAGAGGTATGAACACTAAAATTGAGATTATACTGTGTTAGACTGTACAGAGGGATATGACATACATGTGTAGAGCACAAATTTGTTATATGTAATTATTCTTTCCAACACATTCTGGTATGATTTTCAGTTCTTTCTGGTGTGTCCTGACTTGGTTATTTCTGAGGCAGCAGCACCCATTGGATAGAAATCTGTTCAATTCTTTGTTTAATGATGCTTTTTAAAGTCTGTAGGTTGTATAGTGTTGAATGATAGGGTAACTGATGATGATGACCTTACCACTAGACTCCCACAAACTATGTAGTTGCATTGAGAAAGAGTAAAATTATAATAAAAAATGATGTATATACCTTTTCTTGAATTTCTGGTCTTCCTTCAACCCTAAGGCTACAAAGCATTTCTGGACAAGGTGGCTTTGTCCCATTTAATTTTTGCCATTCCAACCAAGACTCCCCAATATCCTAAACAAAATATGAAACAAACACTTAAAATTATGGTACTTCAAATTCCACTGGTGGTAAAATAACAGATTGTGGTCTTTTGAGTTGTGACACTGTGAAGCTCTGAAGATGGAGGTCATTCCCTTCCAAAAACATTGGCAAGCACCAAGATACTACAGTGTCACCACCCAGAAGACCACTTCCAAGTGGTTAAAAACCAATCATACATTGAAAACAGGATGCTCTTATATTTATTACTGTATTATAAATACATTAAATTATTCTTATCTGCTACATTAGAGTAAGTTCATTTTTTGTAGTTTCACTCACATCAGTAATTATGATATGTACTAATTACTGGTAATTTATACTTCATCACTATTCATAACATCATACCAACTTTTATATCAATATTTTGGGATCTAAAAAATAATTAAAGTTTGAAGCTTTCTGATAATGCAGCACACTGTTGTTGTTGTAGTTGTACCTCCCCCCCCCCATTCAACACTGCCTTTATTTTGTAATTTTAGTGAAGTCACTGTGGACTTGCATGGGAGGCCTGAATCCAAAACAAACTTGTCGCAAACTACTGCCTTACTTTCAGGTTTCTGATACTTAGTGGTTACTGCATGTAATTTACATAAAACAGTATCCCATTACATAATTACAGCATAAGATTTTCCAGATGGAACAAAATGTGCTTGCCGCAAAGCCATCTTAAGATTTCCAATACAATTCCTTTCTTTGTGCATGTGATCTACTGAGAAACACTGAACCTTGATTGCAGATCTGTTGGTACGCAACCTGCAAATAAAAATAATTGGAATTTTCATTAAAGTATACATTTTAGCCCTCCAATAACATTCATATTTTAATATTCACGACTCAAAAGTGACTGTACTATAAATAATTACTGTCCTGTACACTAGAAAAGTTGAACAGTAATCAATGCAAAACACACACAATATCCAAGCTTGTATAAAGAATATATATTTCCACTACAACATGTTCTTATTTTTAAAGTTCATTTATAAGACACTTTTAGATATGGTTCTTGCTTTTGGTGTGGAATGGCATTTCTTGTAGTCAGTTTTTTGTGGGTTCTTTCTGTACATTATCAGTTTATTCACACAATTCAAACAAAACTACCAGCTTAAATATTGTTGTTGAGCATGATGTCTGTGAGAACTACTTACAATTATGGAATGTAATAAGTTCTAATTCTAATGACAAAAAATTAAATTTACTATATTGGTTGGGAAGCCTGAGGGGAAGAGACCACTGGGGAGACCTAGACGTAGATAGGAGGATAACGTCAGGCGGGATCTATGGGAGATAGAAGTTGAAGGAGACTGGATTTTGTTGGCCCAGGACAGGGTCTGGTGGAGTGCTTTGGTTAAGTCGGTGATGAACCTTCGGGTTCGGTAAGCTATCTAGTTAGTTATAATGTACATGAGAATAATTTACCGTCTTAGAACTTTCTTACTCGAATCCCAGATCAATTCTAAATCAAAGACTGGTTCCTGAATTATGGGAAACACGTCAGTATTCAAAATGCTCTCATTTATGGTGGCTGTGATAAAAATTCCATCATGTGGTGCCAAACTCAAATGGCCAAACCCACGTCCTGTAAAACAATATTATACTTCAAGGTGCCGTTACAAAGTCTTATCAATTTTAATTAGAAATCTGATTTTTTTTCTAAAGAGCAGTCATAAATATTTACATAAAGTTGATTTCTAAAACTTATTGAAGTAAGCAATTGTCAGTTAAAGTCACTTACCTTGTTTAATGTTAAGAATAATACGTATATCCTGTCCATTAATCTCTTCCATTGATAATGTGATAAATTTGACTTTTCAGTTTGAAAGATCACGTTTAAACTTTATGTTATTAGGTTACAACGCATCTAAACCTGACGTTTTTGTTTCCATGGTTACGGCCCTACATTCGGAGTCAATGATATGTTATTGTTAATGAATGAAATCCTAATTTCATATAATAAATTATGATGTTACAGTATGGTTACCGTCTCGAACCTGGTATTTTATATATTAAAAATGAAGGCTGGTGTAATGGCGTAAACAAACATATAGGCTATAAATTGTCGCGGTTAATGACGGAAGTTGTTTGCGCGCAGGTGCTGTCTTCTAAAGAACTTCACGGATAGTTCATGCGAAGTGGAAGTAAGAGAACAATATAGGGTTCTTTTATTTCGCGTTCGATTAAGATAATGTAAAAGGTTTTTATATGTGGTTCTTATTTTATAGTATTTCATATAGTGTGCTTTTATAAACGTTATACTTCTTTAAATTATCGGTGGCGGGCTGATTCACATATTCTCATCAATGTATTCATGTATCATTCCGCGAACTGATGGGAAAAGGAAAATGGGAAGTAAGGGATGTGTATGTGCATTGTCTTCTAAGTGAATGCCTGGATTCGTTTGGAAATATTTAGCGATGTGCGAAAAGTCTGGTTGCTTGTGCACAGTACTCATTTGTGTAGAGGATGGATGTATGTTGCGAGTGAATGAGTGGGAAAACATATCAAGTGCACCGAAAAATTGCATGGCTGCTAGTATTGTCTGTAGGCCCGGGGCCTACCTGTGACAAGAGCAGCCATTTGCAGTGGTAATACATTTAGTTTGATTTGAGTGCTTCGCACAGTATGCAGAAACGCGAAGGAAGAGATCGAGAAAGGGATAAAGATATACGAGACGAATCTTCAAAAAGGGTTTCACGATCAAGTGCAGGAACAAGAACTAACATGCATACAAGTCGGCACAGTGTATCCACAAGTTCGGGTGTGTTGATGGTTGGACCCAACTTCAGGGTAGGAAAGAAGATAGGATGTGGAAATTTTGGCGAATTGCGATTAGGTAAGTACACTTACTTCTTTGTTATTAATGTAAATGTACATGGTTCTTATATAATCTTGGAATCTGTCTCCAAACCTGAGACACTGTGTGAGTGGTGTACATGACACAAAATGATTGAGATTGTAACCTAAACATATTAGTAGGAAATTATTTTAAGTTGTGTTGTACATTTTATAAATTAGCAATGGCCATTCTGATAGATTGATTCACTGGATTGACTTGTGGTTGCAGAAGTCCATGTTTGTTGTGTGCCTTTATTTATCCAATGACACTGTCATCAGCTTCAGTTTTTGGACTATTAATCAGTAATGAACTGAAAATGATATGGAAGGAAGCAGTTGTGGCCTAATTTAAGGTACCTTCTTGGTATTTGCATGGAGGCACAGGAAAGAACCACAAAATGCCAATAGCTGCTCTCTGAGATTTATATTCAAATCTCAGAGAGAGACTTTCTGCGTAGTGTTAACCAGTTGGCTGTGACATGAGGTTTTATATTAGTTGTGTATTCTACTTAGGCTAGAAACTTTCATACCCTATCTAACTTTTTGAATAATTTTGGTGTACCAGTAGTGACAACCTTTATTTATCCTCTGGGTAGGTGAACCTAACCTGTCATATAATGGGGATCCTTCCATAAATTCATTACTGTACCTATGGTTTTATTAAGAGCAGAGTTAGCTTAGTCAATTTAGTGATTGTCTATGTACTGGACACCCGGGGTTTGATCCCTGACGGGCAGAGGATTTTTCTTCCAGCCTCTGTGTCCAGGCCAACTCTGGGCCCCACCCAGCCTCCTATATAATGGGTAACAGGGTTCATTCCCAGGGGTAAAGCATGGCTTCGGCATGACACTGACCACTTACCCATATCTAGTGCCATGGTTAAGAATGCATAGGAGCTACCCCCAAGTACCTACATGCTGCATAGCCGCTTTACTATTACCTATGTGAAATTAGTTGGAATTTTTTAAATTTAATTTTGACTCTTGTTTTAGGAGTTAATGGTGAATGGGTGTTTGTTGATATATGAACCTACATATACTTGCTTGTTCCATGTTCCAACATACTTCCGAGGACATAATATTTTGTTTAATTGGTTTTTAAAAAGAATAAACAATCAGTTTATGACCACCTTGTTCTGTGTACTGTGCCATATATTTTGCTTTAGTACCTTGTCTCCTGTTTCTTAAAATTTTGTATTATATTATTTTCAAGTTTCTTTGCTGAGAATTATTAATATTAAGGCCCCATAAAATTATCCTGTAATAGAGAGTCAAAATATTTTATTCCAAAGCACATTTGCATTTGCTTGTCTCCCACCTCTTTTCATGTGTCATTCTCCATCCATCATTTTTGTCCCATTCTTTCATATATTCACAGATGAATGGATGCTTTTGAAAGAGGGTTTATGAAATAGATTTGGTTTCTCTGCTTTATAGAGGTATGGTATTGATCCAGAGTTTCTTCTAGTATAATACAATTTTAAGTAATAGCACAAGTTTAAAAATAGCTGTTTCAATCCTTGGGCTGTAATTATGCATGTTTAGAAATGAATATGAATATTTACATATTTAATATTTTAGGTATTTTATTAGTTATAAAAGTTACTTTATTGTGCCATTGGAATACTTGGGTTGACTGTGTATGTTATGTAATTTAGTTCAGTATATATTAATATAGTAATTCTACCATATGCTTGTTTCTGGAAGAAAAAATACATATTGTAATCTCAGCTACTTTTTGTAGAATTCCATATTTTTCAGTCAGTTGAATGTCTTTTGTTTTATCAGGCACACTTCCATGTCTGAAGCTAGTGTTTATCACGTGTGATAAAGTAGATTTCTCTGCTGCTGTGTACAGTTTGGTATTATCCTATTAGTTTTATATGGAAATTATTCTGTAGCAAAAATTTGCCTCTGCCATTTAAAAAATTTACACATTTGAGTTACATTTACCATTCAAGAATACTTATAGGTAAGAAATACAGTACAATTTCTGTTTTCTTCCATGGTGAAAGAAATTTTTTTTTAACTTGATGTTTTGTTGTGATGCCATGTGGACTTGTCGGTACACACCAATATTTCAGAGAAACATATTGTTTCCTTCTTCAGTTCTGGAGATTTTTTGGCCTACAAGTTCACATGGCATTACAACCAAGATCATCACCATCACCACCCTCACTACCATGAGAATCTTAAATTTCATAACATTTGACTTGAAAATAATTTTCATTTTAAAAATTGGAAGTTCTATATCATGTCAGATTATAACAGATGTCTACAAGGCCTTGTTTAAATACTCTTATACTTTGTCAGAGTCTTCTGAGGAAAGAAAAAGCTGTTTTCATTTGAAACATGGATTGGGTGTGATTTTAATTATTGCCAAAGTAGCAGTGATGATACTGATAGTATAAGTGTCGTGTTGTAAGTTGGCTATTATTGCTTGGCTGAAAGTGAATGCTGGATGTTACGGTTATGATCTGTAATCCATTATTGTAGAAGTGTTTTGTGTTTTTGTAGATAAATAAGGTTATGTGTTATGAAGAACAGTGTTGGCAATGTGCAAGCACATGACAGGAAGTTGGGAAGCTCATTGGTGCAGAAGGATGCAATACAAGCATTTTTAAAAGTGATTTGTATCATGTCAGATCAGTTTGGGAACAGTTCAGTCACAAAAGTTATCATAAATTTCAGATCACATTTAGAGATTTTTTGCTCATCACTATTTGGACATCTGAATTGAAATCTAATTTGAAACTCCTGTCCATGTCAGAACATTTTTGTTCACCAGTATGTGTGGTAGTGTGAATGGTGGTGTAGCAGCTTGTTTCAGAACTACTGTTAGAAGAAGTGCATTTTGAAGAAAGGCTGTATAAGTATGAGTCAGATATGAAATTACCGAGTTCTTTCGTTTTACACATTGCTGTCATTCTAATCATGATCCACAGTATTCATAAATTTTGGTAATACAGGAGGTTGCGCATTGGTACTGTTTTTTGGGGGAATGTTAGAGATAAAAGATTTTTTCCTGTCATATAAAATATTTGCTGCATTAAGTTGCTAGTAGTATTTTTGGTTTACTGAAACTAGAATTATTAATTTTAGGTTTTTGTAACTCTTGAAATTTGATTTGTGCATAACCCTGAAGTCATGTTAGTTTGCAAAGTAGATATTTCAGTTTAACCCTAAAGTAATTATTGTGTGAGAGTGGTGTGCCAGTGACCATGCTTAATGGCTAAAGTAGGTCAGTTACGTGGGAGACTGTCTAACTTACATTCTCCCTTAACTTGTTGCAGTATTATAAAGCTGTTGGTAGCAGTGCTTTTTATTTCATAAGCACCATACAGAGTATTTGCCTCCAATTACTCTGTATTGCCATGTTTTAGTATATGTAGATAGTTGTGGCATGATTTTTGTGTTCAAACTGTTTTGTTGTTATCTGCTTATGTGTATTAGAAACTGAATTTCAAGCATGTGGTATGTCTGAAGCAAATAAGTACGGCATTAAATGTTTTGTAAGTGTAAATTACACATATTATTAAGATTATTAAAACACGTGTACTTCTATCATATAGAAATTAATTTTTAGCTGTATATTTATAAAATGGTGGTAGCAAATCATTGATACATAGCCTTACAGTATATCGTGGTGTCTTTCTGCAATCCCAGCTTTACAGTTGAATCCTGTGGATAATGAAGAACCGTTAATAAACTTGTACCCAGGTTCAGTGTCGGGTAGCCCAAATGGGTTTTGGTCTTGCCCATTTTATCATTTTTCTGCCTGTGTTTCATAATTGTGTCAGCATTGTGTGAGGTGTGTAACAGGTGTAGCAATCTAGCTTGTTATCAGAACCTTGAGCTTCACCTCAGAGCTCACATGGATTTCTCCAAGTACTTCAGTTTTTCTCATTTTGGGCTTTGAATCAAATTTGGTACTTTGTTACACTTTGAGTAAGAAAGTTTATTTTTAGTGCCTGTAACACTGCTGGCTTCAGTTAATAAGTATAACTTGGGATTGGTGGTTGATTGATGTTAACTCCTTTTTACATCCATTCAGATGTTAGTACTGTGGTAACATTTTCATAGTGTCTTGTATATTTTGCATTTTATATGAGAAATGAACACAGAATTTTAGTCAGAAACTTGAAGGAAGGAGAACACTTGTGAGAGTTATGTGTAGACTAAAGGGTAATATTAAAAGGGATCTTATATTGTGTGAAGATGTGGGCTGTATTTATCTGGCTCATGTTAGGGACCTGTGTCTGGCACCTGCAAGCACAGTAAACCTTCAGGTTTTAAAAAGACATGGAATTTCTTGGGTTCTTTGATTCTCAAGAAGAACTCCTTATGTAATTAGACATTTAATATGTATGGGATTAGGCTTTGCATTGTTACTGCAAAATTCTAATACTTACCCCATGCCTTCCCTGGAAACTAGCCTTTTGAGATAATTCTCACGTACATGAACAAGCTGTAATCATTCATTGTTGCTCCTAAGTTATGTGTGTAGACAAACATATTGAAACTTGAAATAGTTTCCTACCAATATATTTTGAGACAAAACATCAGAGATAACTTTGCAGATTGTCGTCTTTGTCCTTGTGTCTTTCAAAATAATAATGGTAATGAATTTTGTTGTTGTAGGAGGTGATTTGATATCATGGGGTCTGTAGAAATGTTATTTGGAGATAAATTTCTGTTTTCTGGCACGCTACCAAACTGGATCACTTGGCTTGTGATTACACAAATTAGATGTGGCTAGGATTGTGCTTTTACATTGTAATAACAAAAGTTTTATATGGAACAACAACCCAGAAGACAGCCAACTTTTATAATATTGTTGTTTTTGTTTGTTTGTCATCAGTCTTTCGACTGGTTTGATGCGGTCCTCCATTTTCGCCATCTTGCGCCAGTCTCTTCATTTCCACATATTTTTTGCAGCCCACATCCTCAAAAATCTGCGTCACATATTCCAATCTTTGTCTCCCCCCTACAATTCTTCCGTTCAGCTGTTAACCAATCCTGGGCGCCTCAGAATGTGTCCCACCATCCTATCTCTTCTTCTGGTAAGATTTTTCCACAGACTTCTTCCTTCGCCTATTCTGTGTAAGAAAAGCTAATTTCTTACTTTATCAGTCCACTTAATTGTGTGTTGGCTTAATGTACTGGCAAGAAAGTTAAAAATGAAGACCGAGTATTTTAATTTATATAAATGTCGGCTCACTAAGGTACAGCGATGAAATATTGAACAAATTAAAACTAAATAAACTCATGGTGCAGGATCTTTCTTTGGTAGTTGAGCTAGTCAAGAAACTCCGAACATTTATGAAACCCAAAGGTTCACCTTGTTCACAAAAGCTTGCCACTGTACCTGAAAGGCGGGATGAAAACTTGTACATTGGTAATGCGGATGAATCAAGGCAAGATGAAGGTAAGAAGATGAAATTTAAGTACTTCACAAGGAACTAGCTGGAGATACGTGAACTGTATTGCCCTGGATCAGGATAGAGTTGAATTAACAGGTTTCTTTTGTGGCAGTGACACGTATTTGGGATTTATAACAATTTGGAATATCTTGAGTCGTACGTAACATAACGAATGCTCGGGACATTCTCTGTGACATTCTGGTTGGTAGTGTCTAATCATGCAAAACCAAACGGATCTTTAATCTAGAACATTTTCGACGTAATAGCAGATAAAACTGTTAATATGTCTCTCATTCTGGTGCACCCTGCAAAATTGTGTAGTCCGTTAATGCCAGATCACGTTTCGTTTACTGTTGAGGATTGTGTTTAGACACAGTGATTGGGTTGGCCTCGTAGATGAACGTTGAAATTTGCAGATGTAAGGTGATTTAATTATTCTTTTCAAAGTGGGCTATTTTTGTAGTCCGTGGGTACAACATTTTCAGTAGCGTGTATTCTTATTTAGAACAAACATTTCCCTTCATTTGATTTCGCGGTCGGCCCTCAGTGGGATTATATTTCATTACTATACGATGGGATGAGGTTCCCGGATGACGTGGTTTGTATAGCACAATTTTTAATGGGATTGTACTGTTGTGTGTCGTGCCGACCAGATGGCGGCGAGCCGAGTTTGAGCCTGTGTACTGAACAGGTTCTCCACTTTTATTGATTCTTCGTTGACCCGAGTTCTGACGGTAGCATCTCTCTCCAGTCAGGGGTTTAATGTGCACAGCCCGTTAATAAACCTGTATGAGCAACATAGCCATTTCCCATCTGCCAGTGTATGAACTTTTGGAATTGATTAACATCAGTATCATGCAGGTTTATCATTAATAAGAAATTAAATTATGTAATTATTGGTTAATTCGTGGCAAATAATTTTGTGCGTGTTGGTTACTATCGCTTCGAAGTAATTAGCCCCAGCTGGATGGGTAATTATTGATGATAACCCGTGTAAGTCTGGGAACAGGGTTTCGCAGTTTATCCTTTCGAAACACTTGAATTTGTCGGCTCGTAAGCCGCGAGTTAAATCATCGGAACTGGGTCTGTGATTTTGATACCTTCGTAATAGGATCAGTAAAATGCCTTGCTGTGGGTAACACGTCGTAGCATTTCTTGGGCCCACTCAGTCTGTCCAGTGGGTAGGTTCGGAGGGTAAAGTTACCGGAGTGTCCGTGACCACGTCTGTTTCGCCGAATATGCTACTGGGCACAGGGGCAGTTTTGCCTTTTCCCTTTCGATGAAGTGTACTTAGTGGTATCAGGAACGACGTTGACGCTTACATTTTGGGTTTCATGGTTAGCACTTTTCATGTTTTGTAACAACCAGTTCCAGAATGAGAAGAGTGAAGTTCGTTTACTTTTGTAGTTCGTTTAAGGTACTTGTTAATGTACAGTTAAGCTCACAGCAAGGAAATGGTACACTCGTTTATCAGTCGGTATTCCATTTTAGTGTGACTTCAGAAAGGTAAAGGAACTTTTCAAGGCGACCAATGGTTTCCTCATTCTTCAGTCAATTCCTTTTTTTTAAATTTGAGGATCGATTTTATTAAATCCGAAGTGTAAACTGGATTTATTTTCTAACTTCGTAAAAATTGTGACACTTGTAACTGCTGCTCGTGTATTGTACCAGTTCGTTTGTTTTTGGAGGTTCCGGGGCGACAGGGAGGGGGCACGAAATGCATGTAGTTCACACGTAATGGGGAAGTTGTCGCCTGCCCGCAACTTTCATTGCCAGAAGATGTTTCAGAGTGCTTTCAGGATTGGGTGTCTGCACCGAACGTTTTCGGCCGAATTTTCTTTTGCTTCGAATCGAACTACGCGAGGCTCAGATAAAAAAGCCACAAAATGATGTTTATATAAACATAGTAGGTCTAACTATGAAACATTTTTCTATGTGCTGAATATTTAACAAATAGAAAATATATACTTTTGACTCGATACCGTGTGATAGCCTTGTGATGATAGGTTTGTATATGCAGCAACGACTTTTCCCGCACTTGAGGGTATGGAATCTTGGTGTTTTCAAGACGCTGTTAGGATGAACTATTTAAAAGTGTTTTGTTTACTTTGAATAATATTGTCCCGCATTGTCTTCTGAAATATTAAGCTCATTGATTGTTGCGTTTTTCTGTAAGAGTTTTTCATATTTCAGGACGTTTTACGTCTCCGATGAAAGTTAGTGACTCGAATAGAAGCATAGGAAAATGTTTTATTGAATGACTCGTACATAATATACTGTTTAGTGAACAGCTGCTTTTCTTTCGGCAAAACAAGTTGAAGGACCAAGTGAAACACAGCTGCTTTCTTCGAATTTTCGTGTTTAGTTTTGTTCAGGTTCAGTGACCCCGTCCAAATATCGTAAAATTGATTATTTAGCTGCGTTTTGTCAATAATGCCAAGTGTATAGTTTTTTAGATCCGTAATAGATCAACTTACTCGGCCTGGGTTCGAATCCTTGTTGTGTGTTGGGATTTTATACCTCGCCCTTAACTGATCTGGGGCCAATCCCCATCCATTCATCTGCCAAGTCGGCACCGGGGTGCTTTCTCCAGAAAGTAGAGCGGCTGAGTCTGAGACTGGCCGTTTACCGTCATTTAATGTGAGTGGTCAGTGTGTGTATACATACCATATACATACCAGTCGCGTCGCCCTTAGGCACATGAGTAAATTGGATTGAGAATGTTTCCCCGAAATCT
>NW_019060305.1:173142-192429 GCF_000696155.1 Zootermopsis nevadensis | reverse complement strand
TGTAAGAGGGGAAGATTACATTCAAATTGCAAGGACTTTGAAGGAAACATACATAGCCATTTGGAAGGTAGTGTGCTAGGAATTGGCCTGTAGAGACTGAGTAAAACCATGGATGTCTATGATAGCCTTTAACATTGTTGATATTCGAACCGGGTACCTTCCAAATAAAGGCTTGAAGCGCTGAATCTACCACTTCCACACCTTACTCGGAGTCTGAACCTTTTACACGTTTGTTCAGATTTGTAGAGTAATAATTTTCTTGTCTGGAAAAGAAACTAGCTGATAGCGAACGTCTCCTGCTCTCGTGTTTGATCTCGTTGGTACAGATGAAACAGGCCTTGTTACACGCCAATATGTAATCTCTCTGCTGAGCTCTACGTCTTCGTTAACCCAACTAGCTGGAAGGTTTTGTTTAATAGAGTCAGTCACCAGAGTTGAGACAGACACATGATCAGAGGACGATCGAATATATATAGGCCCTGCTACGTATGTGGCATGTTTAACATTATTGTTCCGGTTTTACATGTCCATCAGAAGGTGTGATTAAATTTAGTTGCCAGTTTTATTATGTTGTCTTGTGGTTTTTATTAAGCACGGGCCAGTTTCTATCCCCCAAAATTGCAACTGCTAATAGCCAAAAGGGACATAAGTAATGAAGAACGTGTAGCTGTTACTTAGAAATAGAAGGCGTAACTATTTCTCATTTTATCGTAGTTTTACATTTACCTTTTCCTCTTCCCCCTTTTCCATCAATAGTTTCTTCTGCCAGTGGGAAAAGTATGCAGTACTGTTGAATGATGCAGAAATTAACTATGTGAAAATTCTCTAAATAATTTGATTCGTTCAACGCTATTGAGTGCATAGGTTTTACAGCGTCGAAAGATGGGAGCACCCATTATTAATTTTTAAAAATGTTGGAGAAAGTGGGCGTTGTTTGATGTGTTTATTTGTAGTTGATGTACTATGATTTCAATAGCTGAGATTACAAATTGTAAAATGAGAGGATGTCAAAAGAAGTCTTGGCCTAATTTAAGGCCCTATATAAGCATTTTCCTGGAGAGATTGAGGAAAACAACGAAATACCAAAGGATAGCCGGACTCCAACCCGAGAGTTGCCCCAGGGTTCTCTTAAATGCGTAGCAGAAGTGTCAACCACTCGATTACTAGGTTCACTGAGGTATTTGCCAAGATTGTATCACCATTATGATAAGCAGCAGTCAGTGCCAGTAGACCTGTTTCAGAATATTCGTATGTTAAAATTAAAAGCTCACCTTCCTTTATTATTCACGTGCTTAATGTAGGTCAGTTAATGGTACTACAAATTCTTCTTCCATTTATTGTTATTTTTACTAGACGTTATTCTCGCGTTTGTCAACTTGCTTACATTGAAAATGTGTCGGAACAAACTTAAAAGCTGCTGCAATTACTGATTGTCATACAGCGTGTTGCACCAAGCATGCTTAGTCATGTAGAATCAGCTGGTAGGGAAATACGTTTGTGAACCGTGAGGTGTTGACGTCACGGGGGAAATGGTCCAGTGACTACAAGAACGTTATGTCTCCCCCTGGTTGAGTGGTTAATAGAGTGATCCATCCAAATGTGCATAAGAATGAAGGCTCTTTGCTTTCATCTCGCGCAAATAAGATTACGCCAACGCTGCACACGATCATGTTTATTTGACTAAGTATTGTAAGGGGAAATTGTGAGCAGTATTATGGCACATTAGGCTACACTTTTCGTATGTCACTATTGGCCCAAAACGTTGTGGGGGAGGGGGTAAAATATATAAAAGAGCAGTGACCGTGAAATGGAAAGGGTTTCTCATTTGTTCCGCTCATGTGACTGTCTGCGTGTTGTTTTTCTGAAATACTTATATATCTATCCAAAGGCGAAACTAGCCATTTTTGCTTTGAGGGCAAGCTCAGTGACTTTTCCCGCCTGCTCCCGCTCCCTCTCCTGTTCCCATATAGGACTAAGGAAGATTCTAGTTTCGGAAAGATGATCTAGTCTCTGCCATGAAGATAGAGACAGTAAGGTCGGCATTGAGCCTGCCATCTGTCTGGACTGCGCTATCGTCGTCTCGTAGACGCAGGCTTCACGTTAGCATTAAACTGTCTTGACAGCCTGAAAATAATTTCAGTTTTTTACGCTTTTTTTAGGGTCGTCCGCAACAAAAATGTGCAATAATGCGCCTGTTATGTTTACCCTGTCTCTCTCCCCGTTCGCATTTTTAAACTCGAGAACGGCTGAACAGATCATTAAATTTTCTTAAAATTTGTAGACAAATTGTCATTCCGGTTAATGCAGATCAGCAACGGGGACTAAATATGAAGATCTACACGCGTTCGTGAAGAATGACGTTGGTCCTTGTCTCAAGATCTTTGGTCTTAAGTCCAAGGCCATTAACCGTGTAAAACCCTTATATTCCGTTGTTTTGCCGTTATGAACCTGAAAACAAATTACTTTTTCAAGTCAGTATAGAGAGTAAAACGGCTTATGTGAGTAATTTATTGCAACAGCAAAAGCATTGTCCTTGCAAATATGTACGTCTTTGCAATATGCGCACCTGTAGGGCCGTTTCACACTGTCGACCGGTCGCCGGCGACCCAGTCGCTGAACGACCAATACCATCAGCGACCAAACGAGACGACCAGCGCAGACAGAGGCCTCAGCTTCAGTAAAAATAAATACTTTGGAAGCAGTCGAGCAGTATGGACGTCGAGGAGATCACTATAATGATATGAATTCGTCAAACAATTCCACTACCTCTTCCCACTGACTTTTTTCAACTCCCTGTTTGCATAATCGGGACTTGCAAGGTCCGAAATGACTCTTCGTGACTCTACAGCCGAAATAAATCTTTCAGTATCAAAACGCATGATATACTGATCACTTGAGTGACATGAACAAGAAACAATGGATATGTCACCTCTCTGAGCTCTGGTCGCTGACTGAGTCGCTCGCAATGTGAACACGTGATTGCCATCTATGTATCTCGTGGTCGTTGGTCTCCTGTGCGTCGCTCACTTCTTGTTGGTCGACGGCGGCCATTGGTCGCGGTCGCCCTCGTGTGTAAGCTCGTACTTAGCTTTTCTACCTGGTGGTCGTTCATCGACTGGTCGCCGGCGACCGGTCGACAGTGCGAAACGGGCCGTAAGGAACACTACCCCTCTGTTTTTCAGCCAGCTTTGTGTATTCATACGTGAGATAAAAACTGTGGACCGAATTAATAGGCCTCTTTCCTTTTTCGGGTGTTAACAATGTTCGCATTTTGCGCGGCGCAGATTAAGAGATGGCGCGAATGATGATGAAGCAAGAGGGAAGGACAAAATTGAATTATTTCTTTTGCTTTTATATTTCCATAGTAACGCTTGATTGTTGAAAAGCCACCTGTGCACTAATGCGGATGGTAAATAGACGCTAATTATAACATGCATTGAGATCTAAGTGGAGGATAGTTCTGATAAGCTAATAGTAGCCAAGAAGTTATCCTCCTTTTGTGGAACTCGAAAGTTCATTGCCATCGTTACAAGAGACCGTCACGGTTCCCTGCCCTCGTCACCGTCGTTAAATAAACTTAAGAAGACAAGACTGGATGGGTTTAGTTTCATTGACACTAATGAATTGTGACAAAAGTGTTCGAAACTTAGAAGAACAATGTTTTGGGACAAGATTGTTGTCATTTTGAGGTTACAGTTTGAACTGACTGACTCTGCCGGCGATTGTGATAATTCATCCTCGCTATTTCCCCACACCTTCAGAAATGTATGCAACCAGTGAACCAGACGTCATAGTAATATATTTTGTTATTGAAGAACTTTCTGTTGCCAACCCAGAAAACAGCCGTCTTCAGACTCACCGCCGTGAAAACCAGAAATCCTACCAAGTATATAATATATACACGTAGTCTTACTTCATTCCATAAAAGACGCAGATGCATATACAAGGCCGAATATTTCCGCTTATTTCCTTTAAAAAGTGACGTTAAAATCAGTTGCTTGCTTAGGCGCAGGATAAGCGGTCACGATTACTCTGCGTGACCTCGCCAATTGCCAGTCCTTGCGGTCGGTTGTATGGACCGAAACGACAAAGTGACAAGCTTTGACAGATAGATATTCATAAGCGACACACATGTTGATTCTTGAATTGCATTTCGCTACTTTTCACAGGAGACCTTCGTGTTTCTTTTGCTGCGTGATCGATTCATATTCAGAAGGTCCATGGATCGATCTCTAGGGCAAGTAACTTTCTTTAAAAAAATTTTGTCCTTATTTCCCCATGGATTGCGTAGTAGTAATTCAAAGGCAGGGCGTGGCAATTTTTAGTGCAGTGGTAACTGCTGGTGGCCCTAAATTCAAATCTTTACTCACCACTCTTCATTCTAATGTAAATAGTGTTGAATGAGGCGAGCATTAACCAAGCTTTGGTTTAAGATTCTTTTGCATACTTTCCATTTGGAAGGAACCGAATGTGGAGGACAATGTTGGTGTGGTTGTGGCAAATGTATTTTTTAATTGCCCGTTATTTTTTAAGGTAGACGATTAATCGGTTGGGACAATAATCACGAATTTTATGTAGTCATTTGAACCTCAGAATACAAAACAGGTCTGTAACTAACTCTGTGGTGAAGGGTTTTTATTCACAAGTTGGTTGTTCCTTTGCTGTTTAATAAAGTCCTTACGTAGCCCGAAAGTTTATTACCGTGGCCACAAACCTTAACTTGAGCCACTTCAGTGGTCTGCATTGCACCCTGTGCTTTTGAAACCATTTTAATCGCATTTCATCTACGCCTGGGTCCACCAGTTGGTCTTCTTCCATGAGGTTTTCAGACGAAGATTCTGTAAGCATTTTTCATTTCATGTGTCCTGTAGTTGGTCCAGTCTAATTTTCGTTGAATTAATCGCGAAATGGGACATCGGCGAAACAAATTTCCGTAAATTCGTGTGTTTTTAATAATTATCTACAACCACCTTATTTATTACTTGTCGGTTACTGAACTCAACATTTGGCCGTTTTTGCTACGAAGCTGCTGGCGGATTAAAAATATTTTTCAGTCATTTTACTTGTAATTAATTATATCTGCGCCGCTTCTCCGATTGTTCCGATATACTTTAACGTGTTCACGGTTGTGAATGTCTGACGAATCTACTGAAGAGACTGTGGTGATTGTGCGAGCAAGGTAAAATTTGCCTCGAGTTGATGTGGAAAAGCGAGATTTTGTGTTATCGATATTTAGTTAAGAACAATTTCTAGCACATCTACCATAATATTACCGAGTACCTTTGTGGATAAGTTTAGTAGATAATATAATTAGCATGGATGTGCGTTTAGATTTTTACCTGATAACCTTTAAGTAGTCGACTGCATTATATGTCTTATTGTGTTGCCCGTGTTCTTTGGTTAATTCGCAGTGCCTTTATCATGCCACTGCTTCTAGTTGTACTTATCGATCTCCTGGAGGGAGTTCCTACTAAATACTAACGTGTGCCGTGGTTCAGTTCCGAATTATCGTCAACTGATTAGTATCTGTTTGTGAGAGAGGAAACAAGAAGTTGGAAAGATTAGTTTGTAATCAAGCGGTTTGCAAGTATTTGTCCGGAAATTCAAATTAGAAGGATGGTTACAGACAAAAATAATGAGAAACTGTAGAAAATTAGGTTTTATTTAAGTGAATATAAAGATGAATGCAAAAGGTCAGTGAAGAAATATGAGGACTAAATCATAAATTATGATGCAGCAAAGTTGAGAGACAGTGGCATAGTTGTAAATGCCAGCTGCTCACAAGACAAGAATTTAAAGGAACGCGAAATTTAAATTATTATAATTTTTTATCGTGTATCGGTGTTCTGAATATTATACTGGTATCAGTGAAGTGATAGGTATAATGTGTATTTTATGTATTGTAATATCAACTCTGCGCCTATGCCTGTAATTCTTAGTTTGTCTTGTGAGGAAATTTCTTTTGTAGACAAGTGCATAATCGATGTAGTTAATTGATGGATTGTTATACCGTTTTCGTCTGTGTGCGTCAAGACCTCGTGTCGCGTGTACTTGGAAGCGCATATTCGCGATTGTTACGTCAAGAAGAGTGACAGAAAGGACAGATGAACGTGAGCTCCTGCCCACGTGACCTACATTACGCCTACATAATTATTTCTTTAACAGCAGCTACGAGAAGCACTAGTTTGTAAAACACGTTCCTCGTTTCATTTGCTTTGCTTCATCGGTTTAGATATAGGTAGCAGTTCAAATGGGATGTTTATTCCAAAGAACCGAAACTTGGAATCAGTTTGAAATGTAAGCATATTTACTGTATAGTTTTTTCTTAAGTTATCTTCTCGCGTTACACTTTTATCTGATATGATCCCATTCCTTTTGTTTCAAGCTTCAGAATAAAAGCATGTTTTGTTCCAAGGACCCTTGTCTGTTGAGTTGGGTGTTTGGAAGAAGATGGCTGTCTTGTGGGTTGTTGCGCGGTGTCGTCTGGTAGAAGTTTATAGACGTTTTAGAGGTCCTCGCTGCCTTCATCATCAAGGCAATGATGATGATGGTGGAGGCAGTAAGGACCTCTGAAAACTGGAGTGCTCGGAGAAAACCCTGCGCTGTTGTTACTTAATTCGGTGTAATTCTGATATAACGGATTTCCATAGTTTAGAGTGCAGTAGAATATCGTTTTATACAGATGTTAACGTTATGATGACCTTTGACCGGCGCACTTTTGTGTTTCATATGCCTACTTATAGTCGTGTACACAATTGGACGGGCCACCAACTGTCAGAGCAATCCCCCCAGAACATCTGTTGAACCAGCGTTATGGCCAACGTAGGAATTGGAATAATTTTTAGGTAGTAAATTAAAAATATATTTTTACGCATTCCTGATACAAGCAGTGCATCAAAAATACCTGTTCCTTGATTAATACAGATCACCGTTAGTTAGAAGCACTAAAATTACTGCAAGGAATATACAGTGATCATCACATCGATGTCCGTCCGTTCGAAATACTGTTCGAGACTGTAATCTTGAGACTTGCAAGGAATGCAGAAGCCCGAAGAGTTAAAAGCTACTGCATAGCAGACGCTATATTTTCTCCTTCACCCCGCATGTCTCAAGATTACAGTTGCGAACAGTAGAAACCACTTCGCGCAGACTGACCAAAGTGTTTGTTACCAGAGCTTGAAGTGAGTTGATTTTGCGAGCTGTAGAGGATAAATCCACAATAGTAAATTTTAAACAATTTTTTGTGTCATGCTCCATAATTGTGTTTTTAAATAAATGCTTATTTGTTGACAGCACCCCTTAGTACTATTTTGTCTTGTGTCGACCCTTGCGTGACCAGATTAAGGAGTAAAAATTACTTTCTTCACAGTAACAACAATAATTTAAAATACTTTATGGTGGGAAATATTCAGTCTGGCCAGGACTCTGCATACTTTTTTAAATCCTGCTTTTTACATCTTACATTCCTGTTTCACAACATTCGGTTTCAAGCGGCTAGCTGACTGTTGTTTCCAAAGTCACCTGTGTAAATAGCTACTGTCCATTGCACTGTTCATATTTATCATGTGACCCATCAACTGTCTAAACGAACGCTAACGTTAAAGCATCGTTAAGTCACATGGAAATTCTAAGAATGACGTACCCAATAACTTTGTAAAGATGCCCGATACTACACACTCCTTTTCACACATAAATGACCTTGACATCACCTTTGTAGACTTCATTAACGGACGTTTAGACGTATCAACATGATCCATCGGTGTACCATGGAAAAATAACTTGTCCCGTGATATTTACAGAAATAAACGGATCATGTTAACTAATATTAGATCCAATGCAAATTGTCATATTGACCATCTTGGAAGCTCTTCAGTATATTTCGGCTCTGTACATCATGCGTTCTGTATTTTATTTTCCTTGCACCAAGAGACTTAAGATGTAAATAGGAATACGGTCGAGCAGCCCACGTGCCCACTAGAGCATATTTTTCTGACGGGAGAGGCAAGAACCAGGCCTACTACATACCGGTACGGCCTTTTGGTGGCAAAACGTCTTCGTAACCGGCTGCTTGAAAAAACCGAGAGAGATAAATGGGAGTGTAATAAATATCAAGATGGAAGAGTGGTAGGGGATGGGGTGTAGACGTGACTGGCGTAGGATAGTATCTATCTGCGGACTTCGGCATTAGGGAAGTTGAACTTTCAGGTTCTAATATCAAATTGCATGAATTCAGTACCAATTCACGGCAAACGAAGTCTCGCATTTTGTGGAGGTTGGCCGTTATTTAGTTAATTCATCTATTTTTTGTAGAAAGTTAAACAGCTGAATAATAAATTACTCTTCGTAGTTTGACTATATGTACAAATTTTAAACCAGTTTTTCGAAGCTTAATTATGTAATGCGTGGTGCTTGACTGTTCGATCTTGATCTATCTACTGGTCAATATCGATATATGAATTGACTTAATTAGATGTCGGCGAAGACATTTTCACCTAATCTATCCTAGGTTATGTTAAATTAGGTTAGGATAGGTTGGCTTAACTTTGCATCGGTTAGGTCAGGTTAGGTTATCTTGGGGAATTTCGGTTAACTGATGGTTTTTGAAATTAAAATTTTAGAATTTTTGAAAATTTAAAAAGTGAAATTTTGGAGGATATGTAAATTTATTAAACATTTTGATTTTTTAAAAATATTTTCAAAAATGTTAGCCAGCTGAGTTTTTCTCCCAAGCAGCACTGTGTAGCTGAGCTGTGCTCAGATTATCGTGGATTAGATAGGTTTGTGTTAGTTTAGGTTTGTGACGACCGTGCGCAGTGGTCGGATTGTAACGGCGTAGATTTGGTAGAGTTGGATTAGGTTTGGTTCGGTTAGGTTAGGTTACGCTAGGAACACGGTAATGACCCCCGCTATCAATGTAACTGGGACTTTTTTAACTAGCTGAGCAACTCTGAGAATGACCTTGCCCCCATGTAATTATATATTTCTTATTTGGTGCATATTTGAACCAAATCATGTCTCTTGATTTAATCACCCCAAAGTTTAGTTATGGGACCCGTGAGTCTAGTTTTATCATGTCCACAGCCACATCGTAGAACTTGTGCCTTAATATAATATCCTTCTGTGCAGTTTCATCTTCTGTGGTGGTATTTTCCAAACGAATTCCCACTTGCGTTGAAGGTCAGAATAAATCGTATCTAATATAGGCTACCGACTGATGCATTGAAGGCTGAAGCAGTCAGTACTTACCATTCGGCCCAGCCCACGTTCAGTTTACACCAGCTACAATGTTACTCCTGACCCCTTGTTGGCAGCGTAGCGGCTGTTTAATTTAACGGCACGCCCGATTAATTCGGCGGGTAGACACGTTTCAACGTATTGCTTGTTGAAGATTGTACAGGTGTTGGGCATGGAAATGCGACCAAGTGCGTAGTTGCAAGAACAGATCAACGAATGGTGAAGAAACTGTAGTTGCACTGGAGTCTGAACTCTGCTAAACAGAATTGTTAACCTTCGAAACATCAAGAACGGCTGTGGGACTATTGAAGAACACACTTTCTTGTTGGACAGTTTAATGTCAACACCTCGAGACTTCCCAGTCCGTTTCATAAGTGTGTTTATTGCTCTGTGTTGTGGTGCGCTGGAAGATTGCTGAAAGCATGTCGCTGTTGGTAGTGCGCATCGAGACTTTTAATAATATTTCCGGTAATTAGAAGCAGAAAAGAGTAGGTGGTGTTCTATGCCCAGTTTTTATGTTCCATTATCCCTGTCCACTGTTCAGTTTTATTTTCTTTCTGCATCATTAAACGGATATTCTCTGTATTCAGGTCACTGTAGTCGACAGTAATACGTAGCAGTTCTGGAGGAACTGCGCTAGACTTTTCCAGTCATCACTTCACTAAAGTTTTACTGTATAACTTAAGCTGTTTGGTTTATGTACTTTTGCTCCACAGCTGTCTTCATTCTTCATGTCAGTCCTGTGGCGTGGAGCAGGAGTCCTTGAGAAGCTCTTAGTTGCTTAGATAGTGGATAAACTCAGCCTTTCTTGGAACCCGAATGTCCATTACCGTGTTTCCAAAGTCAGCTGTTGGTCCTTATCCTGAGCCAGATGAAGCCAGCCCATATAAATATTAGACCTAACCTTCCGTACGCGCCTTCAAAGTTTTTTCTTCCCGTTCTGTTTTCTTATTAAATTGTACTATTTCTCGACGCTTCCATGTGTGCTACGTATCTGGCCCATCACGTGCTCCGTGATATGACGTCCTATTATTTCGTGAAGAATACGAATCATTAAACTCTTCATTATTCAGTTTCTCCGCCCTCATAGGTCAAAATATATTCAGCAACGTCTTCTTACCCATGATATCCCGGTGATACGGTTTTTTGTAATCGAGACGACCTTGAACTTCCTGAAATGCGCTGTATATTTTTTTAAGATAATTCTTATTTAGAACAAGTAAATAAATTGACTTAGGTCAAAGCGTTATCATGTTTATTTATATTGAATACACAACTACTCTTGACTTGCTTAGGTACAAAGAACGCAGAAGGGCAATATTCAGAATTGAAACGCATCGATTGTACATTAGGTGTTCTCGCTTTTCGTTTGCCGTGTTCATGCAAGTATGAATTTTCTACATAGCTTTATTCTATAATAGACCATGGTTAAAACTAATCGTAAACAGTTAATCATGCAGATGATCCCTTGTTTCTAACATGGTCTTCCAGTCGTATCTGTAAAACGTTTTTGTGACTGGTGAAACAGAATTGTGGACACAAGACAACTCTTCAACAGTCGCTTTATTCGACCGAAGATATTCTAATGAAAACATATTTTTAAGTAGAAAATGTCTGAAAATAAAAAGCAATGGACAAACATTTCTACAGAATGTAATATTTTTATTGAGCAAAGCTCATATTACGACGTATTCATTATGTGGCAGTTCGATTGCATCTGCTGGAGAAAACAGAATATTTCTACGAAAAGTTGTGACATACTAAGTCGTTATTGTCAGGTAAAGTGGTAAAGCTGTTTTAAATTAAAGCTTATATAAATTACAGGATATATATCCTTTATTTCATCGTATGTTTGCTGTATGATGCTAAGTAATTGTGTTGTCAGCAGAAACTAACAGCAGATGAATATGGCGTGAGGCTTGTTTCATTTCCGAAACGCACCATCAGCTTTCGTCACCCGAGTAAGCTGGCAACACGCTGCAATGTATACGTGTTTGTTTATTCTTGCCGAAACGTTTTGATAATAAATTCATCTGTCGAACTTCGTGTTTGTTATACCAAATAATACATTATATTTAAAGTACATTTCACGGGATTGCTCCTAAGCAGTCAGATTTTATGGTCAATGAATCACCTTTCCCTCTTAGTCCAGACATCTGACATTAGAACGAAATGTATTGGGTAAATTTGTGTATCTGGTTGTTTGAATTACTAAGAACTGGCTCCATCGTTGCTTGCGGCCTCTTAACGTTACGTTTTCGTCGAAATCAGCGATTTGTGTGTTTTAGACAGCCGTTCGATTTTCCGCGTGTAGAATGACAGCAACCAAAGAAAGAGGTATACAGAGAACCAAATTAGAATTCCTGTTAGAGGTCTGTAAAATGTTTCATGACCCTGATATAAATTGCGTGTCTGCTGTATAAAACATACTTAAACTTTGAACTTTGTTGACAAAAATGGGAAACATCTTACAGACATAATGCGTAAGGAGACATAATCTCTAAAATGGCGTGCGCATATGTTCCAGAGGGGAAACTCAGGAAGAGAAAGTGGAATGACCCGTTTAATTTTCAAAACTCGATAAGGGATTCAAACTACCCCATCCTTGTGAAGGAAGAATGAGATGGCAGTTAGACACGGAATTACCCAAGGCCGAGGCGCTAGGGTATTCCGTGTAAGATGTAGGGGACAAAGTGACACTAACCCTGTGAGACAAGTTCTGGTGCTAGTATTTTGTGTTTCTCCAGCCAATAATCTTACTCTCAAACACTGCTTTTAATGTCCGCTACGGCATCTGATTTCAGCTTCTGTGTTACGGGGCATATACCAGCATAGTTGGCATATGGCGTATCTGACATGCAGTACAGTATAACGATATCCTTCGTAGCCGATGGCGGTATGAACAGTTTGAAGTCCACATGAATAAATTAACAGATCGGCTCACTGGAGCAGGCATAATCGATTCTTCTTGCGGTATTAGTAACGAACACAGGCTTGGCATGTAATGTTCGTAGGTATGTGCCGTGTGTAATAATGTTCTAAATGTCATTATTGTCGGACGCTACTCAACTTGGCCCTTATTAAAGGTGGATGTTTATAGTGACTTGAAGAAAACACATAGCGTGTAATAATTTAATTCTTGCTTTCAGACAGTTCCAAACGCTTTTGTCATCATGTGCTAATAACATTATATTACTTGGATAAAGTTGTAGTTCCTTGTAAAAAAAAGGGGCTTTCTGAGTACACCTATAAATTGTTCATTTCATTCGTGAACCCATGTCTCAGTCAGTAAAGTGCCTAGCTTCTGACTGGAGACCGGTTTCGATTCTCCGAAGGGACGTCGGTTCTTCTCTTCGTCAGTACGTCCAGACTAGTTCTAGTTCCCATACAGCCTCCTGTCCTCTGAGTACTGAGAACTCTCTCCCGCCGAGGCATGAAGTCGACCGCTCAGTTTTCTTTATCTGGTGCCGGATTTATGCGATGAGCAGTATCTCCACTTGCCTTCATTTTTATAACATGATGCTGTGACGCTGAAACACCTTTTAAAAATAGCAGTAATCCAAAATACATGTTTTATTTATTTGCTTTGGTCGTATTTCACGTATATTTGAAGTGGTTTTAAAATTGTCCACGTAATTACGCCATTTGTACCAGAGACTGTCTAGGACAGGTCCGGGAAGGGAGACTGCTTGCAGAAGCGAATTGCGACACAGCAGTATATGCCTTAATCCTGGTGCGTTGGCAGCATTGCATTGATAGAATTCTGTAACTCTGACTCGGGGCGTCATTAATTTGTTTGCCCGAACAACACTATGTGGGTGAAATACCGAGCACTTTTTAATGTTCGTGTTTTTCCTGTCATCACCGCACCACCGAAATATTCGGTTATCTTTTTCTCTCCCAGACGGCAGAACCGCAAAATCCTTGTGACATTTGGGGTCGGATTCAATCCAAGGGTTTTGAAATGATATATGTACCTTTGTTGTAGTTGCGGTCTCCACGTGAGGCTGGTATGCACGATAATGATTATTCTGATGATAGGTGCACAAACTTACAAGTTTCAGGACGCGTAAAGGGCTCCAGAACACTGTGGTAACTGGTGAGGGGTCAACATCTCGCTTGGGTTTATCTTTGTCTGCTGGAAGGCATTAAATTATATAATGTACATAGATTCTTTTTCATTAAAAAAACATTTGCTGTATTGAGCCCAGATAAAGGTGCAGTTCTCAATATGGCTGTCTTCTGGGTCGTTGCGCGACAAATTGCTAGAAGTGTACCGACGTTTCAGAGGTTCTTGCTGCCACTGTCATCAGGGCGATGAGTAAGCCGCGTCGGATCACTTTGCCTACACGGCTCAACAACCCGGAAGACAGACATCTTCATGATCGCCGCCGTGAGAAACTCAGATTTCACAATGTGCAATTCTAGTTTCATTTTTTTAGGTCGCACTAAAAGTCAGTAAGAAAATGAATTTACTAGTTTCCATATAAATGCCTAACATATAAGACATAGGTACCTTTAGGGAACACCTCAGTTTTCTAGATCTTCGCGCTGTGACGTAATAATTGTGTGTGTACGAGTTTCGATCTTTGAGAATGTGGTCAGAAAGAAGGGGTGACTTGAAATTTTTGGTTCTCACAGCAGTGAAGGAGTCGATCATGGTCTCCTAGGTTGTCTTGCATTATATATATATATATATATATGCAGCTTTTCTTGTTCTTAGTCCGACTAATGTTACTTCAGAGGTCATTCCACTTATTACTTTCTGTAAATAAAGAATTTTCTATAGCTGAAGGAACGTCACAACAAATGAAAACAAGATCATGAAGAAATGCTGTTCATGGACCCGTATCCACTTTTGCCTCTTGTCTACTATTAGTTAAGATGACCTTTGTTCCACGCATCTGGTCTTATCTTAATCCCCCTTCTCCCTCTTTGTTCCTCCCCCTCCTCTTCCATCGTCTGCAAAGTTGTGAAATGATAACTGGCAGGATACATCTTAACACTATCTTATTTTGGTCGACTTTGCTTCAGAAACACGTTATTTGCGTTCCCTTTATAATTACTAATGTCATTCACGCTTTTGATCTGATTTTATGCCCTGTGAAGTGTAATATGGTTCCCTACCGTGTATCGACGGTAAAATATTATTCGAGAAATACGACTTTACAAAGCTTGCATAGCCATTTTTAGTTGCAACAAATACAAAGTAAACCTTGTCCCGTCGTTTGCATTCCTTTTTATTTCTTTCCTATAAATGGTGGGCCCCTTCATTTGAATTGGGTTTGGTGTGAACTTTATCCAAAGCATTCGCTCATTTCCACAGTCGTCTTTGTGTCGTGCCCTTCCCCTTCCCATGCTTTTCGTCCTGGCTGTGCTTCATGTCTTCTTTACCTCCACGCTTCATTTTCCTTTCGAAGGTCTTGGCTGCAGAATTGCGTATAGACAATTCACTTCAGTGGCACATTATAACAAACCGTTCACTGGCTTGCATGAGATAAGTTCGCTGCTTGTTACTTATATTTTTTTTTAAATATAATTATGACCAAGTTACAGTTTCGAGATATCTTGAACGTACTCGGCGTTGCTTATTCTGGGGATCTTAACGTCTGTACGTAAGATCATGCCAAAGAGAAGGAACATCGAAGTGCGACGCCAGTTTCACGCGTTGTGTTGTCTTATCACACGCCCCACCGCTTGTTGAATGGAATTGGTGAGATGTTTTAAATTTTTAGCCTGGATATCTCAGTTTAATGACAGGTCACAGTCTTGACGAAATGGATATAATTTCCGGCACGTTCAAAGCAAGCAAAAGATCTGGCCACTGCTCTGCGATTCTCATTTGTAGTGAAACTACAGCCGTAACGTCCTGTTGGGGTTGGGAATTGATCCATTGCTGCCAGTGACTTCATTCAGGTGTGAAGGCTCCGAAAGCATTGAATGTGGAAGAAAAAGACGCCCGCCAACTGTCTCGATTTACAATCACTGTCTTTAAAAAAAAACGCCATGGTAAATTGTATTGGTACACAATTCTCTCATTGTAATCGAGCAGATATGTATTTCTGGGTGAAGTGTTATCCATGTTGTCGCGTAGGTACATTTTATCAGTAGCCTGACTATATCCCGGGATGTTGGTTACGCAGGAACACTTCTCGTCTATCAACGTAACCTCGCCGTAGAAGAATTGGATTCGTCGACACTTTTCGTTTCGAGACGTTATATAGCCTGATCATGCTGTAAACGTCGAAGGGAAACGGACAGGTATCTTTTATGCATGAGTCTTTGCGTGCTTGTAACAGACAACCGCGTTCTGTGACGTAATTGGATCTGATTGGAAATGCACGTTTTACCGGTGGGTTGGTGGGAACTAGCGTAGGGTCCTCCTTGGGAAGATTGGTAATCGCTCAGTTGGTCAACAAGGTTACGGAACTTGAAGCTTCAGTATCCTATATTCAGAAATCTGGTACATGATCCTATTCACACCTTCACACCCTGTTTTCTTTTAGATCAGTTTTAACATTATTCTCCCATCAATGTCATTGTCCGCTTGGTCACTTTCCGTGATGTCTTCGAATGAAATCGTGTGTTCTGTGTGCACCGTCAATCTCATCCGTCTTAATTTAGCTCACTAATATTAGGAAGAAACTAGTGAAGTGTTATGTATGGAGCAGAGACTCAGGAAGAGGGAACCGAAATACCTGGAGAGTTTTGAAATGTGGTGTTGGAGAAGAATAGAGAAGATCAGGTGGACGGATCGAGTGACCAACGAAGAAGTATTGAGGAGAGTCAACGAGCAAAGAAACATTCTGCAGGCGATTACACGAAGGAAAGCTAACTGGCTGGGACATATTATGAGAAGGAATGGGTTACTGAGTGATATCATCGAAGGCCAGGTTGAAGGAAAGCGAGGACTGGGAAGAAGACTGATACAGCTAACCGACGATCTGAAACAAGGAAAGAAGATGAAGTTTCAGGAATTAAAACGAGAAGCTGAGAATAGGGAAAACTGGAGAGCTCTTTTAGGGCAGAGCAATGGACCTGTCGTAAGACAGAACACTGAATAATAATAATAATATTAGGTCATTACTACAAATTATGAAGTCCTTGCAAGAACATTTTTCCGTTCTCCATTACTTTTACCTTTGTTAGATTCAGACATTACAGTCCGCGCTTCTCCAAACACACCCAGCGCGTGTGCTCTCCCATCGTCTAAAGAACCTTGCCCAGCCGTGCCTTTCAAGTACGCTTATTTCAGATTAACGAAGCTTTATTATTTCGTACGAATGTCCGAAAGCAAAAGAATTTTGGTTCCCCGATTTTACTGTATGTTCAGTTGTTTGTTCGTCTGTTCATGTATTCCATATTAATAGATTCCCCCGCTCGTACTTTGTATTCATCGTTTGAGCAGAAGGGCAGCTAGTCTTTAAACTGAGTGGTTCATATTTACGTGAGGCATGTAGGAAACATCGCCGTTGCTAAGACTTCCCAGTACGGGCCAGTTACCTCTGCAGCGGCAGTACAATGCCTGCGTACTCACTAGACCAGTCTGCCGAGTTGTTGCCTGTCCCGTAGAAAAACACCGTTTATTGTTAATAGGAACCAGGAGGAGAATATGAGGCCGGTACACGTCCAGTACCTTTCTTGTAGGCCTAGTAGAGCCTGGAGGTTTATCGTCACAGAACACGTTTAGAAATACCTCAGACCAATTCGTAGTCTTACAACCTATTTCTCTAACATTCAGCTCCATCTTAACATTATACTACCATAATTTCTTCTCGGTTCTTAAAAGTGGCGATTTCCAAGAAGCTTCCCCACTAGAAGCCTCTGCATTCGAGTCACTTGTTCAGGCCGTCGTGAATATCTTTATTTGGTTGCCGTAACAATTCTGGGTTAGCTGTACATATATCACAAAATGTCTCGTGTTAACAACCAACAACGACACTCCCCGCTTCCTTCATTCCTCGTATTTCCTGCAGGCTGAAACGCAGAGGTTTGACGCTCTTATATCATTGTATGTACATCTGAAACGTTGGCTCACAGGCAGACGTCACAGCAACTCATACTCACATCACTTTGAAAACCTCAAATGTTGTTCTAACACTCATGTTTCGTATTGTTCAGGTTTCCATGTTCGAATCTTGGTCCAGAGAGATAAGCAGCGATGTTTCAAGTTTTTCGTTATTTTTCAGACCCTCTAGGCAGATGCTGGTATACTATTTGCAACTGATTTGTAAGTCCATTGCCACTTCCCTCCCAGCTCGCCTTTTATAAATCTGTTTCAACTGCAGCTGATGAAGGCAGTTAAATAAAACAATTGACCAATTAGAAATTTCGTAAACCTACTGCAGCTTACACTCCTCGAGTCACATTTGCTTAGCATCTTCCCACTGCTTATCTGTTTACAGTTAATAACCTGTGAACCATATCAGGATTGAAGCTTTTATTGCGACTGAAAGTTCTCACGGCCGATCCGTCCGCGATAAGTTCTCTGTTCGTACCGTTGGACTTCTGTTTGAATTGATGGGGCTGATCTCCAGGAAAGAGTTCGTAAATTCTGAACCAGTGGCTGAAGTGGCTTCCTCACGTGAATATGGACTACACTGTAACAGTGTCCTACTATTACTTTCTCCATGCTGATAAAACACAGTTGTGAATGTGAAAAAATTTTACCTTCTCCCCGAAAAGTGCTTTAGTTTCTTCTCAGAAGGAACAATATTTAACGAAAGTTGGGTCTGTGCTGTGTAAGGCTGCGGCTCATTAGTGACACGGTGTTGCGTATAGGGAGGTGTATTAATTACGGATGTAGCTATTACTCATCGCTGTCTGATGGAAGTGAGTGACCTGAAAGTGGGAGGATCAATGCTGCTTGGATGCCGTTTCACTCCAGGTGCACGATGGTTGAGTCATAGAATATAATGGATTTACCACAACGTGTTCAGACACGATCTTGCTTCTGGGTGTTGCGTCATGTGGAAATCGGCTGTGTTGGTGCTCTAGAGCAGTGGTATTCAACCTTTTTTGTTCGCGTACCCCCAGATATAATTTCTCTTCAACTTTGTACCCCAAAAGTTGCTGGTGTATAATTCAAGTTATACATAGTATATAATCTACATTTAAAATAAATTAAATTAATTACATTACTGATTATTTTTCATTAAATTATATATTTTAAAATTTCACGTACCCCCTAAGATGTCTTCGCGTGCCCCCAGGTTGAACACCACTGTTATAGAGTATCAGGGATGATGCGGGCAATGTGTTCCTCTGAAACGTCGGCAACCAAAAGCAGAATTAACATTAACAATGAATAGCAGTGAAAGCTTTTAACCAGACACGATCTGTCCGCAAGCGAACAGAACAGTTGTATTTTTGCAGACACAGTGAAACATTTTCAATGCTTGAGGTTGGGGGGCGGGCAGTGTCGTTTCTTGTGATTGTATGAAGAGATGCATAGGCTTTGTTAAAATAGATGAATAGATATCCATAATTGTACGTGTAATTTTATGCATGCGTAAAACTTCTCTCATTCCGAGAGAATGTCGAAAGATTGCGGGTGTTAAAAAACGAAGTGTTAAGAGTAATATTTGAACCCAGGAGAACAGGAATTTACAATAATTACGTAATCTGTCACCTTAATACATAACATCCCCACTCACACACTACGACTAGCTGTAAGCATGTGAAATTACTTGGCGATGGATGTGTTTTGTTCACTCCTGGTTTATAACCGTGATCCATTTTACATTGCCTTCACAGTTGCGATCTAGATTGTTTGTGAATGGCGTCGAGTATGTAAATACGTTATGTGATTTTATGAAGAACTCGTTTACAGTATTCTCTCTGTATTCTGCTACACTCTATGTGCCACTGAAGTTAGTACCAACCTTCTCGTGTGTCGTGCGAGGGTGCTTTGGGGTCATACGAGGTGCGATCGGAAAGTTTCTAGACTGCGCCTATAAAAACCCGTACACTTATCTCAGGTATTAAATTCATCCATCACCCTCGAAGTAGTTCCCCTGGGAGTGAACACAACGATCCCAGCGCCGCTGCCAA
>NW_019060305.1:153854-172937 GCF_000696155.1 Zootermopsis nevadensis | reverse complement strand
CATCATCGACAGAGGTTCGGTCATTTTTAAAACGTGAATGCCACACAAACGTTTGTGCACGACCCATTGCGGACTCCCCAAATGCTTGCTTTAGGATTTCATAGGTTTCCGTAGCCGTTTTGGCGAGTCTTTGGCAAAATTTGATTTGTTCATGAAAATCCGCCATTCCGAAATCGCAGGAGGGTCGGTGTAATGCACTACCAAAACGCCCGTAACTAAGAAACAAATGCTAATTCGATGATGCCGGCTGGCACACTGATTCACTATGAATGTAGGCCGCACCCCCTAAAGGCAGAAGCTCGTACTACATCCGGTTCGCCAGCTATTGACACAGTCTTGAAACTTTCCGATCGCACCTCGTACAGTATGTCCATTGGAAGCTGATGCAATTTCCAAGTGCAGTTAGAATTTTCACTGAATCGGTCTATTCGTATTTATTATTTCTCTGCCCCTGTTCGCTTGGTCGACCAACCCCTCTGGGGGAGGGTCCTTCCCAATCTATTTTTCATTCTCCGTGCTTCCCTCCTGTACCTCGTTCCGTTTCCCTTTATTCCCCCCATTTAAGGATTTTGGTATGAAAAGAGTAAGAATATGAATAATAAATAATAGTTAATACTCAGTGGCTGTTGGCTTGTTGCATTGGCATTGTTAGTCGGAAGCTGCCCAAACAAATTTAAGCTCTCCCTCTTCAGAATTTGTCGCTCGGTAAATGGCCTATAGTATTTTGGATTCCGGTGCATCGTCAGTACTTCCATTACTTGCACATTTATATGCAGTTCTGACGTACGAAAGGAGAGAGCGGTTTCCATGATGAATGTAAATATGTCCATTCCGTGGTTTATCTACAGTCCATGTTGATAAAATACTTGTAGCCCTGGCAGAAACATTGACTAAAAAATAGCAGATATGCCTCTTAAATTGTTTTTTGTCTCGTGCTAATAGAAAGCTTATGCCTTTAATAAAGGTTTTGGATACTGCTGTGGAGGTATCAATCAATCTTCTTTCATTTTATGACATCACTTATTAGGGTCTACGTTTTTATTGTGTTGTTAGCATAGTCTTCTATTAGCAAGATTCGGTAGCCGTATTACAACTGTTGTTGGCAAAGCCACCCACCGGTTAGGCCCTTAATTACTATAATTTCACCCTTCCGGAAAACTTTTATGGTGTACGCAATTACGCGTTTGAAGAAAGATCTTCATGTTCCATTTTCAGTAAGCTGAATGAGCTCGTACAAAGATGTTGTAGGCAAGTGTGCGAGCTTATGCACTCTAGTTCTTAAGTAGCTTTCCTCGTGTGTTACCCCATTCGACTAAGATTCTTTTTAACACGACACTTCAAAAGCACAATAGTCTCCATGCATTAATGACGCCATGTTCAGGGAAAGGTGCCATATTTAATCATGATGTATGTAGGCCTGTGTATATTTAGGTCCCGGATAAATTATAACAAATTTCTGGCCTGTTTGGTTTTCCTAGGAAAACTGGCAGCAGTGAATGATCACGTTCTGTATTGTCCTTGGTGTTCGTATAATGAAGCCATGGTGTTCCCATGAAAAATAAATTAAGTATCTTGTCCCGTATTTTGAAATCGCAAACCTGGATTGAAAATAATCTGAACAGCAAAATTAAGAACTTCGTATAAGTGGCCCTTATATGTGGGACGCAGTTGAAGGTGCCCATCCTCTTGTGAACCGAATACAACATAGTACATTACACCACACACTCTCTCCTTACACTTTGATTCGTCGATTACAGAGAAGCTTTAAGATTAATACTCCTTCTTGATAGGCCTGACAGTTACGAAAACCAGCCATATTCTATATCATGCGTCTTGTGATACTGTGTGCAGATTTGTCCGATATTGGTATCATGTCGCTGAGGTACTTGTTTCGACATTCTGTCAGCAACAGGCCTGACTATGGGTTTGAACTTTCTGCTGCCATGTAGTTCGCTTGCACTGGCGTCATAAAAATCGAGCAGGGCTCCGTCTAGGCATCTTGTATTCGAGGTTCAGTTGATATGTTAGTCGCGCGCCACCTCATCGCCCTCGACAAATGAATGACGTGTATACATGGGTGCGCCTTTGTTAGAATGTCCGGAGATTTGGTTTTGAGAGCAGACTCGTGTTGTTTCTTCTTCTGAACGATTAGCATACTGTGTCATCTGCAGCTTCTTCCAACGAGTATTAATCACGTAAAGTAAACTTTCCGTTATATGTAACCACAAGAAAATGTCAACGACTTCCCGATGCTGGAGCCGCTGATGTTTTCTCTGGCAAAGGTGTCTGGCATGCCCTCGAATTTGTTTTTGGGGAACAACTTAAAGACTGCATTTTAATTATATTTTGAAACTCCAAGTATACCATTACTGGCTTTGAGCATAGTAGTAAGTCTTAACAGACACATCGCCACTTGTAGATTAAATAAAGCGTTTGGACATCTTTTAAAAATGAATCAATGTAAGTCATTGCAATATCCCTATTATCACATAGGCTAGTATATGTTGTTATTCTTATCTTCCTTCTAAATGGAATTATACATTTTAGCAGCTACAAAAATAAAATTGCTGTATCACGAATTCCGTATGTGCATTTATTGTTACTGAAATCAAAACGTTGACCCATCGAACGTTATGCATTTTATATTAATTTTTCTTTGAGAATACTGCTGCTAACGTAGGTGCATATTTTGCAGACATCGTCAACGTTTCGCTGCGTTCATAAACAAAGTTTGCCTGGAAAGTGGTGATATGTATGTCTTCACAGAACTAGTTTCCCTTTTGAATTTTGTGGGGCAGAGTACTTGAGAAGCTGACAGTCGCGCAGATAGCGAAAATTAAATTTCTGAAGTGTGTCTTTGGCCCTTCTGTCTGCGAAACTTGCCTCAAAGCAATGCGGTGGAATGTGGGATTTTGTACGGGAGAAACAAACGTGGATCGCAGTTCCGTATAACCGCTGTTGCTAAAGCTGGATCTTCCGTTAAATATGTGGATTATCGTAAAGCAACATATTAAATACGGGCGTCGTGTTTGCTTTAATGTTGTGATTTATCTTAACGCAGTTTTGGCGCTTGCCTTAGCAAATGGGTGTTTGAGCTGGAAGGAGGGTACCCGGTTTTGCGTAGGCCTGTTTAACATTTTGTTTTTGTTTCTCGCTTATCCTCTGCGAAGTTGTTGGAGATGCATGACGTTGGGGGGGGGGGGGGGGGGGGTAATGAAAAAGCAAATTGGCCGCGTAATGAAGTTCTATACCGGTATAGATGAGCCTTGGTCAATATCTGATCCGGGTATTCCTTCTCCTACAAATAATGACATTGTTTCAGCTCGTATGAACAGGCCTATTTCAGGAACACGGTATTTCGGTCTGTTGGGTCACATCCACTGTCCTGCCATTTACAGTATATCGTAATTTAATATCTATCACTCGTAGTAGTAGTAGTAGTAGTAGGCTGCTATATATTACTTATGTTTTCGTTTATCACCCTCTGCTGGTTTCTACAGACAAATTTGCACAATATGAGCTGAGATAGTAAAGTATTAGGCTACAAGCTGGAGGACAGGGGTTCGATTTTCTGAAAGCCTCTAAGTCCAGAACGGCTTTGGTTGTCACCGGTCTGCATTTCAGTAGATACCGCGTCATTTTCCTCTGGAGTAAAGCAGAGGGAGCATGAAGCTGGCCACCCATTTCTATCTAATGCCAGGGTCTAGAAACCGGGGATCTTTAACTTGCCCCCATAGGCATCCATAGCATGGTTCTTAAACACCGGGGATACACGAAAAGTATAAACTGCCACAATCGTTCTCCTGGATACCCTTCATGATATGCTATTCAACTCGTATATGCCTGTACTAAACCATTCCCACAGAAACCGACTACACAGAATAAAAAGCCTCACGTCCAAAAAGAAACTTATTTTCATCTCCTTTTAACTCGTACGATCAATAACAATACTTCTTAATAGTATGTGGATTTATCAACCCAGTAGACTGCCCTGTAGAATAGGACTAACTATAAGTTACGTAATATAGCTTGCATTTAAATGCAGTTTTCTATTTTGTTTTTCGATGTTATGTATCCATTATTTAATTCTTTATCTCGTATCCTTCAGAAATCGTCGCAATTTAGATCCGCATTGCTGTAACATTTGTAAATTTGCCAGCAGCATGTAAAGTGGAGAAACATTGTCTGCAAAGTGTATATTTCCAGTCTAAAAATTGCTTTCATTGCAGCGTTTTTAAGTAGAATATTTGCCACAAGTGAGGGTGATTTTGTATTTCTTGAATAAAACTAATACTTGCTTAATCTCGGAGACTGCAGAACAAATTGTCATTAAATTTGGTGTTGTGGGTCGACACGAGAAATTGTTTAGAGAACATAAGTTTAGTTAATTTCTGTTTTATATAACCTCTGCTCACACGAAATTTATAGCGGAGTTATCTTTTAATCTCGAAGAGTGAACATTTGGTACGTGATAGTTTTTATTGAGGTCTGTAACTTTTCTTAAGCCATTCTTTATGCAATGAATAATTAACGAAAGGCTAGGAAAATAATTTTATGACTGTATGGAGTGTATATACAAATCTGCGCCAGTAGATTGATTTGTATCTGGAATAAATGAATACCAAAGTCAATTACGTATGCAAAATAGTGAAGAAGATTGACTGTATGGAAATTGTGTTATTCTTTTGTTTAGTGCACCATACCAATTTTGTTTTGAAATCGGAAGCTTTGCCGACAAATAGGTTCACTTTCCAGCGCTGCTGATCAGTAATTTGTATCCACGTCTTAAATGTGGTGTCAACATGGAGTTAATAATGTTATTTCTTTTTTGTTTGCAGGAAAGAACTTGTACAACAACGAGCATGTAGCCATCAAAATGGTAAGTTTCCTAGTCCACACTCACTTTCTGTCGTTAGTCAACCTTTTCCGTGGTACATTTATATTCCTCTGTACAAGCAGATTATGTCTTTCTGTGCTTGCAGTGGAATTTTGAATGAGGCATTAAAAGTTATTTTTCGGTGTTCTGAGAACTAACTTAACTGGAAATATGGACTTCAGTTAAATCTTCGTCGATTATAGACAGTTGAGCACACATATTTCAAATCAGATTCCCTGATACGTCTGCGACTTTTTTAATACCATTTATGCACGACGCCTTTGAAACGCTGTTTAGACTTTACGCAGTGTGCCACTGACGAAGAAGTTGCCGCCCCACCAAGGTTATATTGACATCGCTTTGTCCGAAGGTGGTTGACTTCTGAGTTGTAGCGGCGTGTAGTCTGGTAGAAGTTTGCCAATGTTTTGGTGGTCCTTGCTTCCTCCAGTATCGCCCTGATGTTGGAGGTAGCAAATGTTGGTACATTTTTGCCAGACTACGCACCTCCTATTTGACCCGTGTCTTAAAACATAACACCCTATTATGTATATTAATCATGATCCATGTCGGTCATTATTATCTTTGTAAAATAGAATCCGATTTGTTCGTGATTTAGTTGATGTACAAAGCTTTTGCGTGTGTATGTAAACCCATTGAAGAATTGCTATGAAGATGGTTATTCGTGTGTTTTTAAATAATGCAAACCTTCCATCTGGTGAGTGCTAATGACCCTGCCAATTGTTCCATGGCCTGTATCCTGTGATAAGTGATATCTTGTCATTTCGTTTACAGGAACCGATGAAGTCAAAAGCACCGCAACTTCATCTGGAATATAGGTTTTATAAACTATTAGGATCTCATGGTGAGTTGAAACATAAGTTATTAATTATGTATAATTTTCTTGCAGAATTTTATGGGTATTTTATAGACTGCTTGTGTTTCGAAAACAAACGGTGCCAATGCTGCTATCGTGCCACTTGTTTGCTGAAGACTTAAAATAAATTTAACAAGTATGCGTGGTTTATAAGAACGTGGACTTAGGGGTAATTTGTGCAGAATGTCCTATTAATATTTGCTTTAGTTGGGCATTATCAGGCGAGATAATTTGAGAAGAAATAAATTGTCCGTTAGCAGCAGATGGGGCGATCTTTGTAGAGACAATTTAAACTCCGGTAAGGAACCGTAGCAGGCCACTGTGCCTAATTCATGGGACTCTGACGAAAACGGCGACGATCATTTCAAGCTGTTTTCGACACGAGAGAGCCCATCTCAAAGAAAGTAGATCTCATTATATTCTCGCTTTGACATATTCGTTCCTTCTTTTCAAAACTGTTGTAAGGCTGTCCACCATTCTGGGATAAATGCTCCCTCCCCGAGGCGGTAAAGGTAGTTTCTTCCCTGAGTATTTATTAACTCAAAATTATTGGCGTAATTTTTTACAACTGAACGTTCCATGGAGGAATTAGTGTAACCGGTGGAATCAAATTGACGTGACGCTGTATCGGACTTGATTGTTATGCTTAACGGCACGTTTGTATTGCCGCTGATGTTGCAAGATGGCGGCTGTCGGGGGCATTCTCGTGGGGGCAATAAGTGGCGCTGTATCGGGGTTTGAGTTTATTATTCATTTCCATGTTGCTGAAGCCTGTCTTTATAGCCTTTTGTTATACGATGTTATTGTAGACGACTTCAGATCTGCAGCACTTTTTTTTTTTACAATTCCATTCTGAAATCTGTGATATATAACATGAAATGAGAAATGTTTATTAAGTTAGAAGGTAGTTTTTATTATTTTTTTTATTAAATACGCTTTAGTTTTCGCTGTGCGCAGGAAAAAAAACATTAAAGCTAACAGAAAACTGTATTTCTCAGATATTCTGTTTTTATTTTTGTATGGCTTTCTTCACGCGGTTTGAAAGAAACTTTATTTACAACCAAGAAATCAAACTAAAGTTACTTCCATGAACTTCAAACAAATATAACAATTTTTTTTTCATTTTCTAGCATACAGTCGGCCTCTTTACTACGCTAATTGTATAATACAGGTCTAAATGTAATTTGTTCAAGGTAATTTATAATTGAAGTCGTGTCGACAAAACAAACAGCCAATTTGATGCATTTACAAGTTATTTACCCATTTTCGTTATTATATAATGAAAGTTGTTGGACTTCATGTACTGTTTCTATCCCGTTATCGTATTTATAACCGTTGACATATTTTCATGAAACTCGGGATGAACGTTACATTCTTGATAATACCCACACCGGAATTTCAGTATCTTCTTCTTGGGTTCACTTTGCGGTGTAAAGTCTTGGCCCCATCCCGACAAAGGGACGAGCCCGGTGTAATGCCATTGTATGAACATGCACTGGCAGTATTCATGAAATTTGATTGTTGTACGCAAAAGACAGAGAAGGAACTCCGTCCTTAAAACAAACTAAAGAACTGAAGTTAAAAATAACGCGTTCAAATGTTCTTTCGTCAAAATAAAGGTGTGTTATTGATTGGAGAGTGAGAATCTCTCGGAATACTGTTAGTCATTTTACCATGTAATTGTGAAAGTTCTGGTCTATTCCCAGTATCTGTAATTAGTGCTGGTACTCGGTGCTTTTCAGTGCAAGTAAATCGAGGTCAACTGTAGGCAACAGTTGTGTACTGAAGAGTGCAAGTTGCTTTAAATATTAGCATTTGTAAACCTCTTTCTTGAATATTTCGTCGCAGAATTGTTATCGTCAGAAGTGAAGGGTTTGTCATAAATTTATGCTCTACAAAATTGGCTGCCCCCGACAGAAGTTAGTAAGGTGATTTAATGAGGGTTCATTGTATCAAAACTTGAATACGCCTCTTTTTTCAGTTTTTATAGCGTGCACATAACAACTGAAATTTGAGTTTCGTGTTTGTATATTCGTAAGCTCACTTTAATAGTCATTGCCTCGAAAGACACTTTCATGAATAGAATGCATATAGGGCGTTATATGAAAATATGCTTTATTAAAAGGTTGCATTGTTCTTAGTGAGATTTCAGGCTCGCGGCTACGAATATGAAGATGATTTTCTTCTGGGATATTTCGCCGTGTAGTCCGTTAGAAATTTGTAGACGTTTCAGAGGTGCTTGCTGCCTTTATAATCAGGGCGTCTCATCGCCATGGTGATGGAAGTAGCGAACACCTGCAACGTCGGTAAACCACTCTGCACGACGCGACATCCTGCAAGACAAACATTTTCATACGCCATTATCGTTTAAAGCATTTTTTAGTCTGTTGAATTATATCTTAATACCGATTATCCTATTAATTTTCATTGTATTTTTTTATGCTCGAGGCGAATGTCATGATAGTGCCTTAAAATAGACCAAATCCGCTTGTAATCGTATTTCATTATCATACTGCAGGATCTCATTCGCAGTACGTAATCTGCATAGTTGATAGTGGCGTAGATAGCAAACTCTCCGATACTTTGCACTTCCTTTATGCGAGATGTGAGAATAAATGTTGGCGAAGCCATGTACTTTGAAACCTGGCTCTTTTATCTCTGTCAGTTTGATATAGGTATACGTACAGTTATCTCGTTGAGTGGTTGATAGGAACACTTACGTTACCCTTCATATCAGCCTTGTTGATACTTTGATTTCAGCAATTCTCGATGCTTACGTGTAACCTTATTTTTACTTTTCCACACATAATACCTTGAGTTGCCGGTATTTCCTGGGGCCCTTGCGTTATAAGTACGATATTTGTACATTTTAGACTTGTCCATTAATTTTCGAAACATTCTTTAGGGAGGTGGGCTGTGAGGATGACAAATGGGTGGAGTTGGCTCAGGATCGTGGCCGGTGTTGAACCTGCGGGTTCTACTACCAGGGAGTTGGTCTTCAGTACTAATCGAAACTAAACATTGCATTTGGCGATAATGAAAGTTACGCGATCACAAGTTCAAATGCCGGAAGTTCAATTCATTGCTTATTCTCAGGTAACCTAACTTATTAGCTGCTTAGTTGCAGACAAGAATGGAAATTCGTACTCCATTTTCGAGCGCACACGTTTTTAGAATGAGCTGTGTGAGATTTGCACACCTCGTTGGCCACCACGTTCATGTACTTCAAATCTGTGTACACCATAGCGATTATTATTTCAAGTAACACTTTTAATTGCAATACTTTTCGTTATGTATATATTTTTATGCGATGATCTGTTTGCTTGACTATAATTAATGTTCTATTTGAGCTTCTTGTGAATTTGGAGTTATGTTGTGCCGATACAGGCCTGAATATAATTCGTCGTACCAAATTTAATTGCAATCCATTGAGTAGGCTCGGGTTTGAAGCATATTAGATGCAATGTTCGAATGAAGAAGAGACTACACAGCGCAATAACCCAGAAGACAGAAATCTTCATATTCACCGCTGTGAGAACCTCAAGTCTTACAAGAAGTTTGTAGTTTATTGTGGAAGTCAAAACTCATTCCTTTTTTGTAATGTCTATGACTATCGCGGTTTTCACTTATATACATATTACTTCAGTGAGGACTTAAACCACGCATACTTGTTTAATATCCCAACAAAACGTATTTGATATTTTAACCTACAGCACAAAAAGCAAAGATTCTGTGTGATTGACGTACGAGTATTTATTGAAATATTTTTCACTGTTGTGTGACGGTTTATATATGTATGTAATATATGCACTGGTTTTGTATTTGAAGACACTGTTCATGCACCATATTTTATAATCGGTACGATATTTAATATTGCATTTTATTTTCAAGGAATTTGTGTTGTGTCGTACTTGTGAGAGGAAGTGTGAATGTGATAATTATTTAAGCCTCAGGGTAGCATTAATGATATCGAAGCTTTGAAACTTGATGCTTTCTGTGATAGGCTTGATGGCTCCACTTCATTCATTATGACGTCGGCTTATGGACAAGATTATGATAAATACATTCTTTTCTTCGCGTTAATTGATATGCTTGACAATAGTTTTGATATTTGATAAAATTTATGTCGGCTAAATAGCAGCTCGGCAGATGCATACGCGAAAGGGTCAGTAATGAGGCGTTATGTATGGTGTCCATGACAATTATTTATAATCCGGTACTTAATTTTTTAAATTCTTCAGTATTATATTTGTAGCCAATAAATGTTGCTGAATATGGTTATATAAATACCTGCGTCATTTTAAAAAAAAATGTCTTTGTTACAAGGCCCTGTTATATATGCAATTTAAGAAGCGTTTGAAATCCGTGAATGAGTACAGCACGCCATTAACACAGTTATTTAAACTGTAAAGTGTAGGAAAGTTTAGATATCGCTCATAAAGTACAGTTAAAACAGTCATTACTCTCCCTTGCCTACATTAAAAATAGGTTAAAATTTATTTTGTCGCTCAGATAAACTGGGTGCACACACACACACACACACACGCACGGTTCTCTCGTATTTAGGAGAGACGGGTACTCTTAACTGCTCAAAGGCCAACATCCGTCTGGGTTTTCGTATTTTTCGCCAGCAACTTCATGCGAATTCCCGGTTAGCTCCTTAAACTGAAGCACGGTGGGTTTTCAAATCCTTCGCAGCTGTCACTCGACTCTGTATTATATGCGGTTACGAAAGCGTCGTTAAATAAACTAAGAAACAGACAACAAAACTTAATAGTTTACTGAGTGCTGACACGTGTTTCAAATTACTAATATTAGTTTCTCTAAAAAAAAATATTTTGTTTGCTGTGTCCCTTAAGTTTGCCCACAAATCAACAGGATATGTCGGGTTTTGTTTTGTGTGTAATAAAATTCGGTTTTATTGTTTGCATGGAAGTGACTTCTGTGTCAAAGAAGATTGAGCTTTTCTTATTATTAATTTGTCCATGAATTTTTTAAACAGTTTCTATTGAAAGAAACGTAAATGGTTTAAATATCTTTCGTCTCTGTAATGTGTAAGTTTATGTGTGAAAAGCCGTCTGTTCTGATAAGTGGTACCTATTTCGATCAGTAACTTAATATTCTTTCTCTGTCCTCCCATCTCATACACTTTTTTAAGAAAATTTCACATTTTTCTGAAAGACAAGTTAAACCATGGCGCACTGTAATAACTCATATAATATGATAGGTGTTACTGTGTTGTCTGTTTCAGTGTAAATTCGCTAATATTTAGTTGATTGTATTGCATCAAACGCTAATCACTGTTTCACAAGTAGTAATAATGCCCACGTAACAGTTCAAAGTTAACATCATGGAGTCTCAGTTCCAAACTCACATTAGGTTTATATAATATTACAGGTTGTGTTCTTTCCAGTTTGTTCTGATTTATAGTATAATTTTACTTATAATGGAGTCGGGGTAGGTCAGCCAGTACAGTGAGTGACTACGGACTGGACGACCGGCTCTGGGGCCCACCCAGCCTCCTATCCAATGGGTACCGGGGTCTATCGCCGTGGGTAAAGCCCGACCAGGGCGTGACGCAGACCACTTCCCCACATTTAATGCCGAGGATGAGAATGAGTATGAGCTGTTCTAAGTCTTCCCCCAAGCGACTATATGGTGTGTAGCAGGGCACTTTTTAATGTTTATAATAATAACAATAATTGATATAATATATTTCCCAGAAATGACGGGGAAAATCGAACTTTCTGAGCATATAAGCATATTCGTGTCCAGAGCGTCTGTCGGAAAATGCCTCTGGTGTATTGAATGCTGAGTGGAAAGTAATATAAATTTTCCTCTGTTAAGCAAAAACTATTTACCGCAGAATCGGAAATCAGCAGTTTAGAAAATATACGCATAAGGGATCAAGTCTGGCACATTCGTTAGGATTTAGCCTTTGGGGATGATGGGAGTGATTTCAGTTGTCTGGGGGCAGTGACCTTTGCGTGGTGCCTTTCTGGTTGGGTCATGACAACATGGTTGCGCGTCCGGATGGTGATTTCCTAGGTAACCAAGGTAGCCTGGCTATTCCCCATCAGATCACTTCCGCACTCAGAAATGAATGTCGGTCTTCAAGTAACGTGGCCGTTGTTATTAGATTGTAACCATCTCACCTCCAGCTTTTGTACAGACGGCGTAGTATTTCGTGTATTCCATATTAAGCCAAGAGCGTTCATGAGTTCATGTGTTAGGCCGAATTTGGTGGAAATTTCCTCTGTATTCCATTACATTAAACGGTTTACTGTTGTAATAACTCCTCGCCCCCTCAGTTTGTCAGAAGCCGTGCCTTGGCAGTTACTGGCCTCTTTGTATAATTCTAACATTTAAAATCCCATTTTGTAAACGGTTATAAACCACTAGCAGAAAGTTGAAATTTTATGCCATGCGTGTTGCGTGCTTATAAATCCGATTATATTTCCATTTCGATAAATGAACGTGCGTATCACGCGGCATCTGTTTCTATAACAGTGTAAAAAAATGTTTCGCAAAATAGATTTGGTTTTTTTGTGTGTTTATTGTTCTGTGTCTGAACCACATAAAATCCGCAGTAGTGTGGCTACCATCACATGTTTTAACAATTAACCGATCGGATAATGTGTTTAACAAAATTGGATGCCGCTGATTAATTTATCACGTCAGAACGTCGTCTTGTGTTTTCAGTCGAACAGAATGCTGTGAGCAGTGTTCGGTTGGCGTATTGAACCAAGTCGGAATTTTCCTTTAGCTGCTAGTCTGCTGCACGTAATGCAGGTTACAAATCTTGGGCTGCTTCGCTATTGATTCATGCTACCATGATATTTGTGTATGTGTTGTGTAGTGTGTGACTCAAGTAGACTTGCCGTCTGTCTTGACTGCCTCATCTCGTACAGTAAAAGCTACTTAGAACGGGAATATGTCGTTACCGAATATGTATCTGAGTCCGAGGATATGAACAGGAAAGTAATGTTCGGTGGACCGGAAACGGCATCAAAGTGTTGAACGGAAAAATATTTTACTTGAATATTTGCTTTGTTTCAGTATATTTCTTTGTGGCAAACTGCTCTTCTTGGAACTGACTCGAATCAAAATAATTTTGCCTTACGGCACACAAATTGCAGGTTTAACACACACATTTTTGTAGAAAAACTAAACAGCATACAGAAATGAAACTTCGAGTTGGAAAGAGAACTTAAATATAGTGATGTAAATACAGCATTGGCTTCTAGTAGCTCGTTAACGTGGCAATAAAATGTTGACTGAACCCGAGAAAGCATTTTGTATTCTACGGTCGGGTCGAGTTGCCATTTTACCGTCATGTCAACACTTTTCGCTCTTAGCGACCATTATTGGAGTTAGCGTCACTTCGCCCGCATATTACAAAGTTGTTTTGAAATATTCCTCCCATTTCCGTACGTTTTACTTCTGTATGCCATTTGTTTTCTAACTGCGTGTAGCTTTCGTTTTGATCGTCAATATGCATGGCAGATGCTGAGCACTAGTTTTTTTTCATAAGTACTTGTATTTAACGGAAAGCTGTCTGAAAAGGAAAAATATGCAAGTCTCTCGTGATTCCGTTGTAGCAGGTTTTGCTGTACATCACCCACTCCGCGCCCCTTTTCTCTTCTCCGACAGAGAGCATGACTTGATGGCACAAGTTGATGAAGATCCATAGCCACTGAGGTGGCTTACTTGCTGTGGGAGTTGTCTCCGCATTATTTACTTTTTAAAATACAGGAAGATGTTTTGGCACGAATGTTGTTTCTCCAAGCCAGATACCATATTTGAACCAACACTTATAATAGCACGTTGAAGTTAGCTTCACGTTACAGCCTCCTTATCCAGGGGAAGGAGGCTGGTTGGACCTTGGAATAGGGCTGGACACAGTAACGAAAAGTAAAATGCAGCTTCTACTAGAAATCTAAGCTCGGTCGTCCAGTTTGTAGCTAATAACTGACTGAATCGTCCTAGCTCAGATTTATTTTGAGATAGTTTAGTTTTTGAACCGAAATGAAAGTGGGTGTTAGGCTTTCTTCGGTAACTCGAGCTTTCAGTTGAGCACACATTGTGGGGGTCATTAATCCTGCCTCATTTTAAAGATATTAGGTGGAATGAAGCCCCTCCCTTTCCCGGAATTGTAATTCGAAGTATAGGTAGCTGGTGACCACCTCAGTGTTAACGTTCGTGCAAATTTTTCGCGCCTGTGATATCGTGCTTAGACTAACTGCATTACGGGACTGCCGGAGAAGTTGCCGGCTGGTCGCGGCGTAATTCATATGGAAGAAGTTGGGGCTTTTCTTTGTGGGTCTGATAGCACGTGTATATTCGAATGTAATGTTTGAAGCTTCTGCAAATTCTTTACAAAATATATAATTCTGAGTTGCATTTACTGGGGTTCCTGATGTTTTATGTTGTATGTATGTATGCATGCATTCTAAAGAAAGGTTATATAACTATGTTGTTTCAACCATATTTAATAAAGAGTCCAGAAATGAATGTCGGGAAATCCTCTTCTAACGCTCTTTTACGTCATCTGTCATGTGCTTGGTCGGAGGTGCAGACGCTAGTTACAAGGCCAACTGCGAGACGGCCATGTGTGCCTACAATCGCAGCTGAGAATATAATAGGAATTTCTTCAGTCAGTGTTCTTTCTAATATTCTATTCGCTGCCTGAACGAGGCGGAACGGTGCAACTCGTTGTGGTCAGGTTCTTCATTAAATATTCAGTAAACGAAAATATGTTTAGATCACATACGGATTTAATTAGATGCACAGTTTATCATGTGCACAGCTTTCAGTAGAGTTAAACAACAGATTCTAGTGTAGTGAGTGGTCTGTAGGCGTAAGTCGTACTCCCTACCTCTTCGTTCATGAAAATCAGTTAACGTAACCTGAAAGGCTAGAATATTTGCTGAATTCTCAGTTCCCGTAGCATCTATAATGTTCAAACATGCGTTTGTATTAAAGATACTTTTATTTAGTTTGCAATCATAATTTAGGGTGATTTTAGGCAGTCACATTTCTGATATATGAACTGAAGAGGAAGATACATTTTGTATGGCGTAGCATTTAAGTGATTTTGTAATATTTGAATGTGCGCTGGCGCAAGGGGTTCAAGTACTAGCCGTCCCTGCCCCAAAGTTGTAATGATGATAGTGTAATTGTTTAGCGGGGTGTTTGAGGTTTTAACCCTGTAACATATACCAGGGTTGGCTATCGTGCTAGAGCAGGATTGCCACATTTTCAGAATTGCAATTCATGGTCCATAAGCATCCTTACTGAAATAAGAGTGGACACCTGTACTCGAAATTGGAGTACACCTACATATTTTCCAAATATATTTTTCTCTATTTTACAAGCCCTCTTGCCCTTGATTATTTGTTTGTTTCCGTTTAAATGTGTGTCACTGTACACAGAAGCACGTTGTTGAAAAGGTTTTCGCATTGCATGATTGCAACATTTGTTCCTCGTATTTTGTTAAATGTTTACTTCGCCTCTTTCAAATATGCCTAAAATATTTGATTCTAATGGATGTATATTTAATGTATTGCCCGACGTTTTGTATTGTGAGCCTCTATGTTCCACCCCCACTGCCTCGAATGTCATTGCACAGCTTGATTTGAGCTTCGTTTAAGTAGGGTTTATTGAAAACGTGTGTGTACGCCGTAAAACTAAGTCCCGGCGAAATCCTTCACGTAGTTTCGGGGACATGATACATGCGGCTGCAGAGAGATCACGGTTTCATTATGCCTGAAATTTGATGCCCGCCGATACAAGAGAATATTAATTCTGTAAAGCTCAGTGGTAACTATATGTACCGTCTGCTTCAACAGTTAACCTTTTGTATTTATGGTTTCGTGTGATTTTAAGTGTAAATTAGTGATCATTTTCTCGAACGACATTAGCTAATTGAACTTAAGTGGATTGAGTTTCCCTTTTATCCGCCTTAGAGTGGATATTTCGTGATGTGGTAATTCCTGGTTAATTTGGATGTCTGTTTCCGAGTTGTAATTTGTGTTTCGGTGGAAACCCTACTTGCAGACTTACTCTCGTAATAACACAGCTGAAGGGCTAACCCCAAACGGAATTAACTACCTTCAATCGAGTCTAGGTCAGCAGGAGTGGGGAATCCTCTAATTTTAAACTCGCCGAGACAGTTCTTTGCTCAGGGGCTGTGGTACACGGGTGCAAGGGTCACTGAAAATAATGTGAGCGTTCATCTGTGAACACAACAAAAGAGGATCCCCTCGCAGAACATCATCAGTGGTCGAATAGGGGGAGATACGGACAGTGGACAGCTTCTAATCGATATTCCTTTCAGCCGATTTTACAGATTTCCTTGAAACCTGTAGTTCTTTTGGTGGTAAGCTTCGTAATTTATGGAATAACTGATATTCTAGGCTAAATATTACCAAGGGATGCAACGCGTATTATAGTGTTTTGAGGTATTTCAGTTAAGAATTAACTTTAGTCCAAATCCTGATTTTAAAAACTGTAGGAGGAAAATGTTGAGAACCACTGATATAAATTTTTGTTAACTCTGTAAAAGTTTTGACTTGCAGTGTTCCCAAACAGGCTTCACTCTGTGAGTAGGAATAAACAAACGATTCCGTATTTATAAGTTTTTTATGCAATTTGAGCTTACACATTTAGCAGCACGTGGTAGTGTTTGGTGGATTTGAAGTCAGTGCATTGTCGCTTATCATTCACGACTGCCACATGAAATAATTTTAAATGGAACTCACTTGACAACGCAGCCTTCAAAGTAAACTGAACTAAAAGTTGCTAATATCATTTCCTTCGCAGTATGTGCCATGGTTCAGCCGACTGGTTTGCCTTTGTGCGAAACACGATTAGTGCCTAGCCATCCTCATTGAGGATTTACGGGGATTCATCAGTACATTCAGATTTTTCATTTTCACATATAAAGGCCATGGTCGCTGCTTTCAACATTCTACCAACCCATAAATCAGTCTTCCCATTTCATGCGTCTTTTCAACACTGTAGGCCTGTAACCAGCGCAGTTGATGCGGCGATCTTAAACCTTTATTACAAGTACTCGTTTTCATAATTAGGGCCTATACTGTAAAGTTCTGAAGATTATGACGACTAGTTTATCCATTTGCCATTGTTGTGGGGACTAACAGTTTACATTGTAACCTGAAGTTTGAAATCTCCATAGCGACTAATGTGGTTTGAGGTTCTCACGACGGTGAAGATGTTGATTTTGGTCTTCGGGGTTGTAACGCCGTGTGGTCTTGTAGATAGATTTTCGGAGACTTTACTGTCGCCGTCTTCAAGGCTGATAACGTTACAGAAGGGGGGAAAACACTCTAACCCTGAAACATTTCTATCTACCTACAAGTCGACCCTACGTTACAGCTGCATAGTAGTGACGTTAAAAATACGTCACTTAACATCCTATCATAGAATTATCAGAGCCGCCAAAAAGACGTCATTTCTTATTAGTAATTGCGTAGGGTGTACCGTTTTAAAGATGTGTTACCACACAAAACTTGAGATGGAGCTTTCGGTCTCACCTTTGTTGCTTCACCACTTCTTACCACTGCCATGTTCGCGAGGTATCCAGTGGCATGATCTTGCCGAGTTACATAAAACCCGATCAGTTGTTTACCGACGTTTGTATTTGACTCAGAATACGGACAGACGCACAAGGCTCGCTAATAGGGCATCCCAAAAGGAAATAAAACATGAAATAATAATGAGAATAAACACATTAGCTATCTCCCACCAGTTGCTTGTCCATGATCTATCACGGCATTCGAGTGATTCTTGTGATTGATTAAATATTCCATTTTCCATTTCTTAAAAACTGAAGGATAAATTGAGAATAAGAACGAAGAATTGTAATAGCCATAGTGCTTAAAGATGTTAGGGTGAAATGGCACGGTTCAGTATGCTGCCTTGCACATACGATAGTGCAACGTCACGACTACACGACAGACCACTAACTCGGCCCCTTTCAGGGCCTTTATCCATACAACTACACTCACCTTTCTCTCTCTACTTTCTCTCCCTCTCCCACCCTCGCCCACGTGCTACCATTGGTCCACTCCCATACCTGCTCCCATTGGCTCGGGGCAGGCTACACCTTTCACTTCCCTGCCTATAAAATCCACATCCTCACACCCTTTTGGCATATTCATCGCCCTGATGACGGAGGCAGTATGACCTCTGAAACGTTGGTTAACATCGACCAGACTACACAGCGCAATAACCCAGAAGACAGAAATCTTCATAAGTATAACTTGTTATTGATAATAGAACTATCATGATTATCGCGTTATTAACGTCTTGTGTAATCTGACATCAAACGAAGGGACGAAACAGTCTGAAACACTAGTTAGTGATCTGTAGTAAGGTGTTAATAATTTTTTTCCTGTCGAGTATTATTACATACAGAGTAACGTCATTTGTCTTAATTGTTTTTGAAACGGGATGTACAATCGCAGCTTGTAAAAGGTGGTGTGTTTACTTCGCAGGCTTACGTCCATGAATTGATACCCCGTTGTTAAACCATATTTAATATCTGTTTCATTACTATCCTTCCGTCTACTCTTAGTTCTCGCAAGTGATATCTTCCCTTCATGTTTTCAGGCTAAGATTATGTATTTTAATCTCCCATGCGTGCAATATTCCCTACCCATCTCGTACTCCGTAATTTGACGACCCTAAAACTATTCGGTTAAGGGTGAAAATCGTGAATCCCATTGCGTAGTTCTGCTCAGCCTTCTGTTACTTCCTTTCTCTGTTGTTCAGATAATATTTTCTCAGCTACACTTAGTACTTGTTCATTCTTTATGTCAAGAGACCATGCTTTTAAATGGATACAAGAAGGATGAAAAGTTTGGTTTTAATCGATGCATTTTGGATGAGACAGGGATATAGACCCAAATGTATAAGATTTTTCAAAAACCTTATCATTATGGCGCAAAATGTATATCACTTTCGTATCTGCAAATTTTGTTTCAGACGTTTTCCGGTGTAGTGATTAAGGAAATACAGAATTCAGTAATTTCCATATCTTGTGCATATGATGTCTGTGCTACTAGGCCAGTCAGATATGAAATATTACCAAGAACTCATTTGAAAAAAAAAGTATGTACTCGGTTTACTTTGCCTAGTAACTTAATATATTACACGCGAAATAATGTATTTAAATTCTTATTTAAGCTGGTTTAGTACTTGGAACCACTGCGTTAAACTGGCGTGTAAAATTTACATCCGTCATACTTGTGTTTCTCATTAGCTATAACTTGGCGAATTTCAAGTCGTGTTGTGGTCTGTTCCCCAA
>NW_019060305.1:127579-145290 GCF_000696155.1 Zootermopsis nevadensis | reverse complement strand
ATGTGTAAAGGAAACATTGATTTATATTGTCACTAAATTTCAGCCATCTTGAATAAATATATTCTGAGGAAAAAAATGTGGGGCATTACTTAATGAGCGACCCTCGTACTTCCGTATTGGAGTAGCCAGAACAAAAAAAAACATGTTATTGTTGTGGGCCTGTGGTTTGGTTAATAGCCTAGACAATGACAACTGTAGGATTAAGTGTGAGGTTCCTCGGTAAGGGTCCTAGGCTATTGAAAGTGTTCCTGACAGTGCACAGTGACTTCCTAGATGCAAGAAACTTACTTCATGGATATGGGTCGTGTTACCAAGTTCTTGCAGGATGTGGCTTCTCAGGAAGCTGTTGAGATTCCTTTCCAGATGAACAGTTCTGTGTCCGCATCTCTTTGTTACACGTAGTTCCATTATCAGACAGACGAAGAAATACTTCCGGTGAAGCCTGTGTGTTCACTTGTGAGCTATTGTGCTCATGGCATGAAATCTTAGGGTGCCATAAAAGTAAGGGAATTTGTTGGCTCAGCGACTGTTAGTTTTACAAGAATGACTGCTTCATGAAACTCAAAAAGCTCCTACTTTCATGTGTGTCTGGCCACAAGTAACATTTTGAAAATTGAGGGAACTATTTCGTTTGGAATTCGGTACACTGCACGACTATTACACAAAATTTTATGGAGACATTTGGTTTAGGTTTTAATGACTTCAGTACTGAAAGGCTTAAATTAATGTTTGCATGCAATTTGAGTCCGTTGACAGATTAGATTAAAGTTGTACAACATTTCCATTACACGAATTTTGTTCTTTGTACAGTCCTGTCTGCGTATGGATCTACACACGTCGCCAAGTGACGTGGCCCTTCTCTCCAAGGAGAATTCAAAATTCAGCTCTTTCTGAGACCAGTGCATGCACACATGTGGATGGTAGATAGGAGTCGGTGTACAGCCGAAATGAACCGAGCTCGTATGAAGCCCTTTCTGAGGTTGCATTTACCCGCTGTTTTTCTTGCAGGCTTTGAGGGATGTCGGAAGGATTTGCTTTTTGGCCAGTGGTTGAAGAGGCAACGTATTAATGCAGTTATGTTTGAAACTCATATCAAATCGCAGCTGAGGATTTTCTTTTTTCCTTTTTATGCAGATTAATTATATAAAATATAAAACATCGGAATATTAAACAGTTCAGGGGAAGTCAGTTCGCCGATCTGTATACCGTTTGTTACTGGTTCATGTCACGTTCTTGGCTCTCAAGGTTATACCAAACCAACGCGGTACGCGAGAGCGGTATAACGTTACACAGTAATCCCGCTCGCCTGCCCTTATTTTAATAACAACAACAACTTCTGTGATGCAGTGGAAATCGTTGGGCTGATTAGTATAGGCTGTATTGTATAATGCAGGTTGGATTTGCTATGCATGAAACAATTACGTGATAGAACGTCCGCATTCTGAAAAACGCCCGACTCTCCTGAGGTTTTTCGTGGTTTTCCTTAGTTTCCTCTGTATCACGTCCCATTTGTTTAGCCACTCCGTTCGAATTCATTGGCCATCATATTCGACGACAACCTTTATTGCAGTTGGTAATTTTAATTAATGTGCTTCCCGTACTACAGTGACTCTTTGAAATTGTTCTGGTTACAAAGCTGAATCTTGGTCCTTACAGAACAGTCATGAAAGCCGTGTCCAGATCTTGAAATCTGTGTGTGCTGTGGACATGTTCCATGGACCGACGATGTGATAGGATAAATACAAAATTGTCTGTTACTTTACTAACGTAATGCATAAACAGAATTTGATGTTTAAAGATGGTCAGTTGATAATTAACTTAAAGTCAAATCAACTGCAATGATTATATGCGACTATGCATAAAACAAAAAGTCATATTCAAAACTTAAAAACTTTACTTAAATCTTATCTAACCAATTTTTGAAAACTGATTTTTTTTGCACACCTTATTTCGATTTTCAGTTTCTTTAGTGATATTGGGGTGTATTACAGGAAGGTGAAATTGGCATAAGGTATTATAGTTTTTGTATTGCGCATCCAGACTTTGTATGAGGACTTTTAGAGGTCTGAATTTAGCAAAGTATTTTTTTCTAAATCATGTTTTGCTCATAAAGAGGAAGTAACAGATAAGAGTAAGATGCTATTTCCCTTCATATGTGACGAAATTCCTAGCTTTGTGGTTTCGAGCGTTGTGTCAGTTTACACAAAATGCTTTTTTTCCTTTACAAAGTTCAGAGGTTATAAAATTTTGTCAACTCCACGTACTTGAAAAGAATAATTAAATATCGCGATTCGCCCGGTGATAGTGTTAGTAAGCACCTCTGAAACGTCGGTAAATACCTACGAGAACACAGCGCAACATCCCAGAAGATAGTTTTGTGTAGTTTCCAGTTTGTTATGTAACCGCGGGATATTTAGTTGGGATATGTTGGCTTGTGCTGCCAAGTAGTGCCTGCATTTTTGAAAGATATATTTCATCGTGTCATAGTATAGTTAAATATTGGTACTGTTTGTCAAGACACGACGTGACGTAACAGAATCTGGTCATTCTCTTATGAATGTGTCACAGAATTAAATGTCTGCGGCTGTTTGTGAAAATAAACTTCAACCGTGTTAACCCGCCTAACACTTTGAAAAATATTTTGCCTTACTTTCCTTGCTTAGCGCTACTCCATACAATGGAACACGGCAGAACCGATCCGTTAAAAAAGCATCATTAGCCAGTCAAGCGCTCGTCGCGATCGTAAGCCTCATTTATCTGGCTAACAACGCCTGGTTGGACTTAGTTGACGATGCATTTTGCCTCATCGGTTCTGCCGTGTTCCAGTGTGTGGAGTGCTACTGAACCACGGACGTAAGACAGAAGATATTCCCCCACCCCCAAAGTGTTGACCGGGATAACACGCCGCTTCGCAAGTTCTCTGAAATGCATTGATAAGAAAGGCCTTAGTGAACACTCGGTATATTAAATCACGACAGGGACCTTCAACCTAAAATTGGACCAGGTAATGAATACCCGTTTCACCATAACTATTTACATTGGAGTTCTAAAAATGTCTTGAAAAGTTGAAGCCATCCGCAGCTTTGCTTATTCATGTATTCACGCACAAGCCTTTGAAAATTTTGAACCTTATAATGAACTGTTTGTTCCCAAGATCACTTATGTAAACGTAATAGCATGATATACATCGATTGGCTTCGATTGCGTAAATAGCTCAGAACTTATTTCTCGATACGTTTGTACAACGCAAAAAACAGTAACGTACAGATCACAGTGTTGGGTTTTAAGTGCTTTCATTGGCAGTTTACCAAAGCCTTTTGTGTATATTTTCATTTTAAATACTGAGAAAGTAGTGCTTTGCTGCGTAATATAAATGAGATGCACAGTGTTTATTCTTGAGCCTGTGGGTCGCAATCTGGGAATGATCCATGTTCAAACGTTAAATCCCACCTCTAACACCCCCCCCCCCCCCCGCAACCCGTTATTACTTACAGCGGACACAAACAAGTTGTGAGGTATTTTGGAAGTGTCCATGTGATTAATTCGTACCAGCCATGTTATATGATGGATTGTCATTTGTGTTCATTTAATCCGACTACTTTATTTTTACAATGATTACTCTTTGGTTCAAGAGGAGCAAGGGAGCATGTATTCATATATCCAGCCAATACCCATACATGTTGTTATGTAATTAATCTTGCATGATTAATTTGTCTCATTTTACATCTGAATTGCTTGATATAAGGTATATCAACTTGCATGTTTCAAATAACTTTAACGATTGTAATTGAATCTCTTTTTGTTAGAAACATTTGAGACATTGTTTATAAATTTATTAATCTAATCTTATATAATTTAATCTTGCACCAGTCATACATTGTGATTTTGCATGTGTAAAATTCTCATTGCCATACATAATAAATGTATCGATGAGATGAACAAAATGAAACTAAAGCAGATCAGCTTGTGGCACCTTTGTAAAACTAAATTATAGATGCCTAGCTGTAGTTGTGTTGCCGTGCAGAGAAAAATGTCATCAGATAATTTTGTCCTTGTTAAACTTTACTGAGACATCATTTCCATGGTTCTCAGACAGCTTGAAAATACGGGATGCGTGTGGAAATACAGAGTGAACCATAAATATAGTGTATCTGTTCATAGAAAAGAATTTATTGATAACAGGCGGTCCAAAAAGAAGTATTTGACATTTATCACATTAAATAGGGGTCTTGGACAGCACTGCATGAAAGATGTCTTGGTTATTTGCTGATATTTCCATACAAATTTAGTTGAATCACTCATTATCGAATGATGGAATAGCAAAATTTGTGCTTTTTGTGAATTAATATTGATTACTGTGTGAAAACCCCAGCCTTTTTGGATGTCACATGGTTCTTAGGTGATGTTCCCTTTCATTGGGATGCTTACGTTAACAAACAGTGTGGTGTACATTACTAGTGTTGGAATATTTGGTGCAATATTCATCCATGATAGTCAGTTCTCATTTTGTGACATTTGAGGTTCTCGTGTTATTGTGCCTTGTAGTCTGTTAGATGTTTACTGATGTTTCAGAGGTGATGAAGGTAGCAATCATCCCTGAATCATCAGACTACATGGTGCAATAACCCGGACTATGGCCATCTTCAGTTTTCACGTTTGCCTCAGGTTGTGAAGGGATAAATTGCAGTGAATACAGCCTGGTTTCAATGAGACCACTAGACATCGCAAACAATGGCTATTCTTTTGTTTCCTCTGCATTGTTTCTGGAGATACAGTCTTGTTGAATGAGTACTTTGTACTGTTCAAGGATTGATTATCATGGCCACCAACTTCACCAGACCCTAAACCACTTGTGATTTCTCAGGGGTTATATGAAGATCAAGATGTTTCAGAAAAATAGACACAATTCACTAATTGAAAATTGTCATTCAGTCTGAAATTGAATTAATTTCACTGAGCTAGGTTCTGCATGATTTCATTATTTTCATGCACGTAGGTTGTTCGAGGATGTCACATTGAACATAAGAAACCATTTGCCAAAGTGTTTAGAAAACTGTGGAAGTTTCATTCTGTTACATTCACTAATAAAAAGTTCTCAGTTTTAAAAAATGCCTTGTATTTTATTTGTTAGAATTTGTGGCAAGTTGATAAACTTATTGATGTACATATTATTAAACTTGCATGGCTGTGTATGCAGTAAAATTAATTAAAGAAACAGTTTTGATTTAGTTTCTTTACTAACTGTGTAACTAACTTTTTGGGTCACCGTACTTTGCATGTGTATGCTTGTATTAAAGGCGTATGAAAAGCTCTTTTTTTAATTTTCCACTGTACAGTCAGTTTTTGTAATGAAGTGAAGAACACTTTAAATTTTACAATTATTTATAATAAACATTGCTTATATACATGTAAGCATATTACAGAATTTAAGGAGGTACAACACATTTCTGAACAAGAAATCAAATAATAAAGGTGAAGTTTAAATATTCTTGTTATCTAAAACTGAATCACCAAACTAAGCACACAATGTGAATACATATAGCTTGACAGTTTAATTTGTGTTTACAAGAGCATTAATGTCTTATTAAAGGTTTTCTCTGTATATTTTGTGTTGTTTTTAAGGTAACAGAATAATCTAGTTCCAGATCAGTTACTTTTTTACCATATTAGTTTTTATGTCAGAGGAGCTTTTCTGTACAAGTATTAAATACACCGTTTTAGTAAATATATTTTTTTGTTTTAAGCTGAATAAGATAAATAAAAATTTGTTCAGATAGTTGATTACTACACATAAAATACATTTTGACAATGTGATTAAAATGTTTCTTGCCAACTGTTACAGCTGCACAGGATAGAATATGTTCACAGCCGACATTTAATATACAGAGACGTAAAACCTGAAAACTTCCTAATAGGACGCAGTACCACAAAAAAGGATAAGATCATTCATATTATAGGTAGGTATGTCATGTGTTGTAGGGAATTGACTCATGGGTTTCAGGTTAGCTCATTATTTTATGTGCTGTTTGGTATTAATAAAACCTTCAGTATGTGTTACATGCAAAAACACTGAGCTAACTGTCGGAAGAGACAAAACCACTGTTGGCTGTTCACACATGCAGGTGGGACTTATTCAGGTTGTAGATCAATTGTGCTTCTGTACAATAAAAACCAGCTGCAGCCTCTGGACAAAGTTCTGCATTTTATTTTGAAACCTACCAGGTTATTTTTTATTGTATTAACATATTTATATGATGAAATTTATACTGGAAAACCACAACTCATGACTTTTTATATATGCATGCTGTTTTTTTTATCCTTAGGCTCATTTCTAATTACATGTTTTTGTGAACATGCTTATGAACTATCATGTCCTGTAAATTAAGGAAATTTATATTTTAATTGAATAAGTTTTAGTTGCTCAACAAAGTTATGTGTTATGGAGTTTAATATTCACTTACCACAAACAAGGTTTAGTGTTGTTTTGAACCAGGACATTTGCTATTCAGAATATTTTAAATGCATAGTGACAGTAATTCAATGTTTTTTATTTATTTATTTACAGACTTTGGCTTAGCGAAAGAATATATAGATTTAGAAACAAACAAGCACATCCCATATCGGGAACACAAAAGTCTCACAGGGACGGCGAGGTACATGAGCATAAACACTCATTTAGGAAAAGGTAAGACTTCTTTGTCTGACACTCCCTGTAATAAGGCTATGTTTCTTCATTGGAATGGGTTTACAAAGTTTCAAAACTTGGATTCAAAGTCTGTTTCATACTTGTCATGACATTATATGACAAAGTCCACATATTACTGTTACATTGTAATTGAATAATTCATAAGCGTTATATGTTTGACCAAGGAAATAGTTCCTGGCATAACAGTAAATTCTTACCCATTTCATATTAAGCAGGCTTCTCAAGGCACTCTTTTCCCACATTTCCACACTTGTTCCATCCCTTCAACATTGAGTGTTGGGAATGGATTTGCAGCCAATGGATAAACTGAAAAGCAATGAAAAATCCATGTCAAGTTAAAATGTGCAGTAACTTCCATACAAATTGAGGAGTTAAATTTTCATGTCTGTTGGCATGGAATTTTGCCAGAAGCTGTACAAATTATGAACAGGTAAAATTGAAGATTTATGTATCACAGGTGGTACTCAGAAGAGTTCTGTGGATATCAAAAAATGGCTCCCCTGAAAATAGACCCATGGCTGAAAGAAGAAGATAAACAGTTATACTGAAAAAATTTATACTCCCCCTTTCTGTCAAGTTCCAAAAAAAATTAAATTGTCAGAATATTTTTATGATTGTCTCAGTTTAAGTACTCATCCAATAAAAAGTGATGGAATTCAGTTTGCTGGGACCAGTGTAAAGAATGTTTCATCTCGTACTTCTTGTATGAAATACTTATTGACATAGGGTAATTAAAGATTTATTTTTATGACTTCCATCTGAAAACTTGATTGTGGAAATATTTACCAATTGTGTTTGTAAGCATCATGAAACATTCACCTATCTCATTCTTCTATGTATTTTTCTCCAAGTTTGCATTTTAATTTCTGATGCTTTAGTTAGCTAGTTAATTAGTTAGTTAGTTAGTTAGTTAGTTCACTATGTCACTAATGTTATAGAGCAAAGTCGACGGGATGACTTGGAGGCTCTAGGACACATGTTTATGTACTTCTTGAGAGGCAGTTTGCCATGGCAAGGCCTCAAAGCAGACACACTGAAGGAGCGGTACCAGAAGATTGGCGACACAAAGAGGGCTACTCCTATCGAGGTTCTCTGTGAAGGACACCCAGGTAAATCAGAGTACCTCTATATGTAGATAAATTGAAATATGCCATATTAATTTACGCGAAACAGATTGATGCTTAAATAATAACTGTAGACATGTACTCAGAAGGTGCACATTTTATATCTCTGCCAGGTTACATGCTGTACTGACTGAGATTTGTAACGATTTTCTACAGTCTGAGTAAGTAAATGTTTAGGTAGTATCTTCATATAGGCCTGAACTACATCTTAACCAAATCCATATCTGCCTACCATTCATGATCATTTTCTTATGTGTTCAATTGCACAACTTCTGCAGTTGAAACAGCTTCATTAGTCTTTGAATTGATTAATGGCAACATATCTTTTAGCTAAACTTTACTCAGATCCATACCACATGAAGTACACTTAATGTACCTAATCTGTTATTGAATATGCTGGGAATTGTTGTAACTGGTTGTTGAATTCTCTTTACTCCCATGCCAATGTCTCCTGTTACTGAGTTATTTCATATAAATTAATGGTCTTTTCATATTTTAATGCATTCAAAAGGAAAAAGGCCTCCTCTACATTTCTGAGCATGCAATTACAGAGAACCAATCTTCTGAAGTATGATTTGTGTGGCACAGGATACAGTCCAGACTCTAGTGAACATGATAGTGAGCCTCTACTTTTTATGAAAGATGAGAAATTTCCAGACTGGCTTATGATTTGTTAGTTATTAAGGAATGACTCTGCTTCATAGAGTGTGTTAGTCATTTTGGTGTTGTAAAGTATGAGTTTGTAGTTTAATTTGAAATTAAAATTGTTACAGAGGAAATGGCTACGTACCTGCGTTATGTGAGAAGACTGGATTTTTTTGAGACTCCGGACTATGAGTACCTCAGAAAATTGTTCCAAGATCTCTTTGAGAGAAGAGGCTATGTAGAAGATGGAGAGTTTGACTGGACAGGGAAGACAATGGTAAGTATCAGTATTTCGGTATCTTGAATGCTTCAGGTTAATTTAAGAGAAATTTAGAAGAACTGTTGAAAAGGTTGTAAATAATAATGTAAGTCACCCAATCTAATGCCTGTATTTATGCCTCAGAAGGAACTTGTACATGAATATGTTGTGTCCACTTTTAAATAATATAATTATAGTGTTTGTTTACCTCCTCAATTTCACTCTCTGCCCTTTTTCTTCCATCAAACCAGTTCCTTTGTTTTCCTCCAGATCTTAGCATTGCGTCTTGCTGTTCAGGATGACTGGCTGGCTGCATACTTTCATGGGAATATTTGTCCTGTTGATTGGTTCTATGTAGTGGAAATTTTGAAATGTAATTTATATTCCCAAAGAGATTATTTATGTAATTAAAAGTTATTTAATTTACAGTAACTCTTGAAACTGCTGCTGCTTTATATTTGGTGTTTTTATGTCGCAATATTTCTGGCAAACTTACAAACTCACAGAACTGTCCATTTTTGAATTTGCCAAAATTTTGGTATTGATAACTGATGCCTTCAGCAAAGAGAAAGAGCGGAAGGCTGAAACTTTAACATGTAGCTGTCAGTTTTTCATAGGAGTACACATTTGCAGTTTTATGTGTTTGAGTTTGTGTGTGTGTGCGCGCGCGCAAATGCACAAGTGCCATGCATCAGTCATGTATGAACATTATGAGGTGTTCTCATTGACATTCACAAATCTTCAGTAAAGTTGTCCTTCCTGTCCATTGGTATTTCGTTATCATTTATTTCTTAGTGAAGGTATTTTTACATCCAGACAGATCCATCTGCATACTTTTGTCCTAATACCAATAGAAAAAACATTAAGAGACTTTATTTCCCAGAGGGTACGCAACCAGAACCGCATGCCCCCCTGCTCTATTTGCATCCTTCGAAACCTCATTTTTCTGTCTGTAACTGAATGTAAGCACAGGATGGACACCTTTGAAATGTGTATCAACTCATACATTGTGTTTTAAGGCTTCTCTGCTTTCAATTGCACTATTGGTTCTGCCTTTATGGAATCATTTACATTAATTATGAACCTGCCTTTTCTTATGAATTTTAACTGCTAATCCTTCTTTTACTTATAGAATGTTTGTAATAGTAAAATTTTGATAAAAATCAAAATGTTATCTTCTGTAGAAACTTATTTCATAAGGCTATAGGATTATTTCCTTGATCATATATGAGTTGATTTCAATTTATTGCATGTCTTTTTGCATGCTGCTTGTATATTACTAGCCACTCAACTTTCATGATCTACATGTAATCAGGAATGCTCCACCCTCTCATATTGGGAAAACAAAGTCACAGAAGGTGTGTACCAGTCATTCTAACACAGGTAGCCACTTTCATCTTATAGCATCATTTTGTAGATAACACACTAGAGACATTTCTGTCTGGAACTGTTCCATGAAGAAAGATCGTGCATCATTAAATAATTTGTAGAATATCCTCATTCTTACATTTGTTCTTGATACCATATTATAGAGGATGTGGGAGATACACTTGCATGAGACCATTTTTATTCCTAAATTTAACTGGATCTTATTTCTTCATTTCTAGTGTTTCCATATTTCCTATATAATACTAATAATGTATTTAATGTTGAAATCAGTGAAAACTTATGTTCTGTGGAGCAGCAGTGCTATAAGTGGAAGTGATGTTACATGTAAAAGGACTAAACCAAACTACTACTACTACTACTGTTTGTGTAATGGTAATTCAAATTAAATGTGTGTTTTCACCTTTTGTAACCCATGCATGTGCACTAAGGATAATGCAGATATGAGCACAAGACATGGCAGTTCCAGTATGATGTTTCACATTGTACTGGTGTGAGGTGCTATTAAATTAGTGGCAGCTTAAGGGGATAAACCAACAAATATTTATTACATTATCAATGTCATGTATGTTGGAATGTACTTGTCTGAAGATTTCCTGTAGGTGGGTGCAGAAGATAGATGATGCTCCATACCTGGGCCACTGACAGTCACTCTTGAATAGTCCTGAGAATGACAAAAAAGTGTATTCTGTTTGCTTTCATTTTCTTCTTTTTCTTTCCTCTCTTCTTCCCTTCATTCCTTATCATGTTACAATAAAAATTATACAATTTATATATGCATTGAATTATGATTGTAAAGATATCAGTAATAGTAACAATGGTGCTAATAATGATGTTAATGTTATCAGAGATTAAGGGAGTAGGATGTAATTTTAGTTGTAATCTTTCAGTCAACCCCAGTGGGATCCTTACAAACAGGTCATGAGATTGTGGTATCACCCAACAGAGATCGCCATCCAACTGCCAATAAGGTAAATAAAGCATTAATTTTGTTTGAGGCAGTAAAGTGATTAACTTTTATATTTGTTGGTAACTTCAGTTTAGTTGGATTTATTGTATTTTACATCCCTTCCAAGTAGCAGAAGCATGGTAAAAAAAATGCTGCATGCTGTTACTATTGTCTGGAGTTAGTTGTTCACCTATTTCAACTGTGCCAGCAACAAAATGTTCTTTTCACATAACCATGTAAATTCAGTGTGATTTTGTCACCAGGAAATTTTGCAAAGGTACGTAGTATTACAGAATTAGATTTGATGAATTTGAAGACTTCTGTACACATTTTTTATTTCCAGGATGGTATATAACTTTATTACTTTGAATGTAAGGCATATTGTTGTATCCTTTTAAATTTCAGAACTCTCCTTTAAATCAAAAGGTATATAAGTGATACTGGAAGTTGTTACTGTATGTACTTCAAAAAAAGAATTCAGTTCTGAATTGCATCTATACCAGTAACTGCATTCCTTGACATGCCTTAAGAGCATTACTCTGTGTGCTATAGCAGAGTTATGTCACATAAATTTTTGCTAGTATAAAAGTGCTCATTGGAAATTTTTATAATGTCTACATATACATATATGTTTTTGTAATTAACAGAATAAATTTCTTGGTCGTGTTATATGATCTCCTCAAGTTAATAATTATTCTTCCATGAAGGACATGTTTTTTGAACAAATCCCCCTTAATACTCATTTTTGCGTGTCTTTAATGTATCAGACATACACAGTTTTATTCATGAGACACGTGGTTTGAAAATTCACATTATTTGTTTGGGACCTGCACTTTGATATGAGTGAATTCACTCTCGCTTTTCTTTGTGCCAAAGTGAAGTATTCTTATGTTTTTATATTTTGTAATACACGTAAAGGATTTTTTGCTTAATTCATAAAACTAGTTTTCATGTGTACATTCCAGATTGCTCTCCAGTGCTTTCTCATCATAGACTGTCATTTGTACATAATGAATCAAGTTGTCCATACTTATGAATGGAAACTTAAAACTTTCTTGCTTTTAAATTTTAGTATCTTCCCTTACGCATGTCCAACCCAAATTTCTTTTTATAACAGATTATTTAATAGTTTCATTAACTGACATGAGGACAAACATTTATAATGAGGTAATTACTCTGTTTTCTTATAGTCCCTTGTAATTCTCTAGGTTAGGTCATAGAAGTGAAGTTCTTGACAGGTTGCAGTCATATTATTTCTTGCCACATGTTCAAGGAGTTATTGCTTATTTTAATCTCATTACTTTGTGAATGAAAGGACGAAACCTATAGAATTTGGCCGTCGTGCTGGTGCAGTTAGGCATGAAACAGTTTTGGCCCAGTTGCCAGACATTAACCCAGTAATTAAGTGATTTTTTTTTCTTTATTTTGCTTTATTTTCAGTTCTCTATCATAAGTTAGTTCTTTAGTGAAGTCATTTTGGTGCTGTTTTGTCTAATACACTGTCATTGTTTTACTGCTACAATGGTCAAAGGATGAGATAGAGTTTGAGGAGGATGACATTGTATTGATCTTGGAGGTCAGATACTCATAGTGTCTTTTAACAAAGCCCCGTAGAAAAGTGGAATGACCACAATGTTACTGCATTTGTGTAGTGTAGCACCTGACACAGTTAAAGGCATAAAATATTTTGAAGTGTTAATAAAAGCATTGAAGTACTTGTTTTATCTGCTTGAAGAAATAAATTCTTTTTCTGTGTTGGTGAGACTAACCATGTCAACAAATTAAATATTTGCATATGCTATTATTGTACCTTATTTGGAAACATGTTGATAAAAGTGACTAGTAATTATGTAGGAATATGACTTTTATCAATTTATGTAACATTGTATCTGTTGTTCTCTGTGTATAAACTCTGCACATAGTTTAAATTGTTGAGTGTCATTATTGGTTCTAAGGTAATAAATCAAACATTGATCAGATATTTTGCATATGTCAGATACTAGAGAAAAGTAGTAGTACAGTGGGATAGTAACTAGAAATTTTGCATTTGTTAGTATGCCCTAGAATAGAGTGTGCTGTAAGTTGGCTACACCTATACCGTACTGTTTTTGGACCAAGAAAAGGGGTATACTTATTTGAGGATGGAGAAAAATGAAGAAAGTTGTCACAAGATTATGACATACTTTGGTGGAAACATCGGTGTTTTTGTTGATGATGCGTACTGGGATAGAAAAATCTCTTCCTTCACATGTGATTCAGTGAACAAGTATTAGTCTTTCACTGAACGCAATGCGTGTCTTGGTGTTTCCATCTTTCCATGTACTTTATTCTGGTTCTGTTGTATTGCATTGAAACATTCATGTGCTTCTGATGACTCATGTCTGGTTCTGACTGAATCTCATATGCAGTAGTTAACTTCAAATTGCTTGAACTTGCAAGGCTAGTTTAATAACTTTTGTAGTGAACGTCATAGTTGCTGTGTTAAATCTGTGCTGTGGTTCTGTTTGTTACAGTTAGTGAAGCATTTTATTTTCTGTTATATATGTTATTGAGTTAAGATAGGGCTCTGAGGTTATTAGTTTGAAATCTGAAGATGATAGTTGCATGATATTATCCCATACTAATAAAATTGTCATTTTCCTGTTATGTGCATCACTTACATGAAGTAGATTTGCTTACATTTAGTTATGTTACTCATAATTGATAATCTGTGGGTTGAGTAAATACTACATTTGCCTTGTTAGTTTTATAAACTACATTTATATGATTCAAACTGGTTACATTGGACATATGGTAGATATAAATAAACTATTATTTCATGCATGTATCTTGTCCCATTGTGGTGGAAATATCAGCAGATGTTGATGCTGTTAGGCAGAAATTGGCCAAATTTGTTTTCCCTTTTTTGGGTACCAGATTATTTGACTTTTTGTCCACCATTTAATTTTCCTGTACCCAACACTTGACAGGTTTGTTCAAATGCTCTTTGTATGTTACATTTTAAAGCACAGTGTTGACTGTATGTACAGTCTAGTTTAAAATTCATAACTCTGTATATTGCCTACAAAGAATATTTATGGATTTCATTTGATTCTTAGACTAAGCAATGATTATGTCCCTAAACAGCATAACCAGTTGGTCTTTGTAATGAACACATGTTGTTTTCTTTGAGGTAGGAACTTAATTTTTAAATATTATTTGGATGAGGATGGTGTTTATGGTTAAAAACACTGCAGTGTATAGTTTGCTACATTTTCCTGTGTTTAGCTTAGAATAGGGCCGTTCTCCCATTTCCTTTACCATTGAGAACTTATTCTCTGAAAGTAATAAGCAGTATCTCTCACAAATTTGCAGGTTTTGCACTTAGACGTATCAACACTTCCACATGGGTAAATACAGAGGTCAGTGATGTTTCAAGAAGTGCTCAAGTAGCTAGCTAAGCTGGAACAGTGGTAGACAAAAGTGCTCGCAAGGCAAGCAGTGATCCAAATGGAATTAAACTGTTTGCAATAGAAATTTTACATTATCACAGACGATGCTAACAGATGGAGGTCTCTATAATAAATATCAGAATGGGAAGGGTTAAGAGTAAAGTAGAAGGTATATGTTTTTTAAGTCCTCGATATAAACAATAAGTTTATATATGCAGATACAATTTGTACTACCTAATCTGTTGTTGTTGTTTTAAGTAGGTATGTGTTTAAGTGCAGCAGAATTTAGTGTGTGACTAACCTGATCAAAGTAAAGTGGTAGAAATTCTTAACAAATTATGACAGCATTAAAAATAAGTGTTGGCTTCTTCTCCATGTGCAAGTGGGTGTGTTTTGTGTTGTGATGTGTTTGGCTTGTACTGTGCATGCAGGGAGCTGGCAAAGGACTTCCTGCGTGGCCAGACATCCCAAAACAACAGGGGAACCAGTTAGGCAACCTTACACCTGCTGACCGACATGGATCAGTTCAGGTTAGTGAGACATGAACCCCACTTACCAGTCAGTGTCTGTTAAGAAAATAATAGGCCTTCTGTAACTAAACATGCCTGAAAACATATAACTGATTTTTGATTCTGATGATGGTATAATACAATCCAGATTGTTGGGTTTTTGGACCTTGTCCGTCATCTGATGTTATAAAATGCACTAGATTTCGGGGACTGGATCTGCCCTCATCTTCAAGTGTAGATTCAGTGATTGAGATTAGCTCATTCTGACTGACCCCCACAGAGTAGGAGCCTCCTTCACTACACCTAAAGATAAGAATAGATCCAGTCCTTGAAACATTATGTATTTTATGACATCAGATGATGGACAAGGTCCAACAATCCAGATAACTGATTTTGATGAACTTAACTCTTATATTCATGAGTTTGCTAAACATATCCAGGAAATGCTTACATTTAAAGGAGAATTACAGTAATGTCCTTTTTTTATCTTGTTAGATTAAAATTTGTAGATGCCTCTATCACTATTTCCTTTCATCTTTGCTTTAGAATATGCTATCAGGGAGGTCCAACATAACACAGGGATTGAAATTGAATAGGATACATCAGATTTTGGTCTATGATGATGATAATTTATTGTGAGAAATCGTAAATATCATAAAGAGAAACAGGCTGACAAACAAAAAAACTAAGTATATGTTCATGTCTTGTCACCAGACTGTAGGTCAAAATTATTATGTAAGGTGTTGATGAATCCTTTGACATTGTGGAAAAGTTCAAGTATTTGGAAACAACAAAAACAACAAAATTACATTCACCGGATTAAATTTGGGGAATGCTATTACCAGAATATTTTCTCTTCCTATCTCCTATCAAAAAACATACAAATATACTGTTTTACCTGTTGTTTTGTATGGGCATAGAATAGGATACAGACAGGAAGCTGTAAAAGATAACATAATGATGAACTCCATAATTTATACTCTTTACAAATAATATTAGAATGATCAAATTAAGGAGAATATGGGTGGGACTTACAATGTGCATGAGGAGATGAGAAGTACATAACAAAATTTTCATTGGAAAGCCTGAAGGGAAGAGACCGTTTAGAAGACTTTGGCATGGATGGGAGGGTAATATTAAAATGCATCAAGAGTGGGGGTGGATAGGGACTGTTGGCAAACTCTTTTGAACATGGTAGTGAACCTTTGGTTTCAATAAAAGGCAGGGAATTTCTTGACTAGCTGAGTATATAAGATTTGGGGTTTTCACAGCAGTGAGTATGAAGATTTCTGTCTTCTGGGTTGTTGCGCTGTGTAGTCTGGTTGATGTTAACCAACGTTTCAGAGGTCATACTGCTTCCGTCATCGCCCTGATGACGGAGGCAGTATGACCTCCGAAACATTGGCAAACATCGACCAGACTACACAGCGCAACAACCCAGAAGACAGAAATGTTCTAGCTGAGTGTACTATGAATTAAGGAGTTTGGTTATAATTAAACTTTTAATGTCTTTATTGACTAACAGTTCTAATAAATGTAAACAGTCTGAAGGTATGCTTCAAACTGTCAAAATAGTTATTTTGTTTAATTAAATATCTTTAAAATTAATGGTTCCTGTGTTCTAACATCATAAATACCAAGCTTTTTCATATGGAAGATTTTTCCTCCAATACAGCTATGAACATACAAGGAAAATAAAACAGAGTTGGGCAGACAGCCTAGGCATTATGCATTAACGTCATGCACTTTGTGAAAAACTTATGGTCTGAGGCCCACAAGAATGTATTTATTCTACATATTTTAAACAAGAATTATGTTTGTATTCCTTCATGGCATTGTGCTTAATCATAGGATCAGCTTCTTAGTCCATTGTATCTTCTTGCACAGTCTGTAATGCGAATTGGTTTGGGGAATAACAGGAATAAATCGGACTATAAAAGAGACTAACTTTGTCAAATTACTAGTGATTGTATCTTTTACATTTGAAATCTGTTCTGTCTGCAAGCATTCTTTAAGTATAACTGCAATAAGGTCTTACGCAGAAGATTTTGCTATTTGCTGGCAATAATTGCAGGTACTTCTAAAGAACATGGTGCATGGAGCAGTTTTGTTTCTTTACTTCTCCTTCCAAACAGCACAAACTAAATAAATCTTGAATTAATCATAGAATTTTGTGTGGTGTTATGTGTGTATTAAATCTGGCTTTTATAGATAAATAGTAGCATTGATGATACCTATATGTAAACTTGGACTAGGAGTAATCACTGTAGTTAGATTTAACCTGTAACTCCACTACTAGTTCATGATCCATTGTGCTATCAAAAGGGTTGAATATTTTTATGCATAATGGACTCTTTATGTATCATTCTGTGAAGTGATTTATTTTCATACCATTCTGTTAATTGGATTTAGTGATTTAGTTCCAAATATTCTTTTCCTGGCACAGTATATTTTGTAGCATGGTCAGGAATGGGCCATCACAAGTAGAACACTTTAATGTATATTGTCAGCATGTGTATAGCAATCATCCAATCCCTTGCTGATATATACATAACATGTCTATAAATGTTTGTTTAATGTTAATATTAACAAGATTTCTGTCTTCTGGGTTGTTGCACTGTGTAGTCTGGTCGATGTTAACCAACGTTTCAGAGGTCATACTGCCTCCGTCATTGCCCTGATGACGGAGGCAGTATGACCTC
>NW_019060305.1:82573-119820 GCF_000696155.1 Zootermopsis nevadensis | reverse complement strand
GAGTATGAAGATTTCTGTCTTCTGGGTTGTTGCACTGTGTAGTCTGGTCGATGTTAACCAACGTTTCAGAGGTCATACTGCCTCCGTCATTGCCCTGATGACGGAGGCAGTATGACCTCTGAAACGTTGGTTAACATCGACCAGACTACACAGTGCAACAACCCAGAAGACAGAAATCTTCATACTCACCGTTGTGAAAACCTCAAATCTTACTTAATATTAACACTCGTATAGGGTATTACAGGCAAAATGGCATATCATCCACATTGGATGTGCATTTGCAGTTAAAAATTATGCATAGTGGCATATGAAATATTGGTAATTTTGAAGAAGTTTTCCGTATTGTTAAGTTGGTGTATTTCGGAACAAAAAGTAATTGTAGTTGATGTACCTAATGACAGCTGAGTGCAAAGATTAATAAATGTTCGCTTCAACCTATTTAACTACTAAAGGGAAACAAAAATTTAAAAACTGATTGAAATGTTGTTTGTTCCAGCTTTAATAAAATATACAGTAATATAACATAGACTGAAGTTTGTAGACTGCAGCAATCCAGTCTCTTTTCTGTTATGGCTAAACTTGACCTCTGATTATGTTGTGGAAGTATTTCATTTCAGATATTTTGAAAATTATGGTAGCATTTAAGTTATATACATGATAAAGATACTTTATGCATATGTATATTTTCCTTGTCCAAAATGCACAGTAACATATGAAAGTTGATGCTTCTCATGTTAATATGTTGTCCCTTACAAGTCCTTCTCTTTATTTCTTCTTGCTAAGAGACAGTTTAATGGCTAGTTCAAAACACTGTCAAACTCTTTAACTGGATAGTGGTCAGTTTCAAATTTCTATCTTTGTGTCTGAAAGCTTTATTTTGTGCTATATAATTTTACTTATGTATGATTTGAGGTTTTCACAGCTGTGAGTATGAAGATTTCTGGGTTGTTGCGCTGTGTAATCTGGTCGATGTTTACCAACGTTTCAGAGCTCATACTGCCTCCGTCATCAGGGCGATCGTCTGATGACGGAAGCAGTATGAGCTCTGAAACGTTGGTAAACATCTACCAGACTACACAGCGCAACAACCCAGAAGACAGAAATTTTAATTTTACTTACTTAAAACACAGCAGCTTGAAGTAGCATTTTAGAGTGGTAGTAGTAGTTGTAGCATAGTGTTTATTAAATATGAAATCTTTAAGCACTTGGTAGTTTAAAATACTTCTGATGTTGCTTGTATTCTCAGCTTTGTCTTCCAGAAGCTGTTGTTTAAGTTTGAATGGTTCAGGTTTATTGTAAATTATATTTAGTTTAATGAGCTTGCTGTAAACAGTCCCACCTTTCATGTGAATTTATGATGTGTTTCTATGTATAACTTATTTTGTTGTGTTTCTTTGGTTATTAGGTTGTGAGTTCAACTAATGGTGAATTAGCAAATGATGATCCAACAGCTGGGCATTCCAACACTCCCATCACAGCACAAGCAGAGGTTGAAATTGTAGATGAAACAAAGTAAGTTACAGTAGACCTTCATACACCATCAGTGTGAAAGCATTGTGTATAGCTATTTTACAAGCAGCACACTCCATAACTAGAAGACGCAGTATTCAGTGGGTATGTGAGTTTTAACATACATCATAGTACTCAGAGATGCAGATAGAAGACATGGAGAGGGAAGATTTGGTTGTATTACAGATGATTATAGAAGAAGACAATTTGTTTTACACCCTCCAGAAATCATTGATATAAAATTTAGTTCTTTGCAAATATGAGACAATCCCTCATTTTTTAATTAATATAAAAATAAAAGACCTTATATTATGGTTGGGTAAATGCAATACATCCCTTTAAAATATTGGCGTTCTTTTTCAGTTTACTACTACTACTACTACTACTACTATGGCGTAACAGCCCAAAATCGAGCCCTAGCCTCCTCTTTTCAGTTTACTAGTATTCTTCAATTGACAGGTAACAAAGCAAACACTCTACTTAAAATGATACTTTTCTTCTATATTCCTCTGCAGATGTTGTTGTTTTTTCAAACGTAAGAAGAAGAAATCAGGACGTCAGAAATGACTAGCGGTTGTGCAGTGCAGTCCAGAGCGTGAGGCAGTGACATTGCTGCGGGCTACGTCCCATTCCAACTCCAGGGACAGTGTCCTCAACAATCCTAGTAACAGCGAGTTTGCTCGCTACCCTACGCCTGCCAGTGTCACGTGATGAGACAGGGGAGCACCTACACAGCCACCGCCATCATGCCAAGCCTCCCTCCCTCACCTGGTGCACCACTACATATTATAATTATTATATTATACATAATAACTAAGTCTAGTGTGTTGTGGTGGTACAGTATGTTGTATGCATGTATGTATTTGGTACATTTGTGGTGTAAATGGGAAGCGTGAAGGTGGTTGAGTTTACAGAGTTACATTTTTAATGTAGCCAAATGTGAATAGATGATTCTCATGTGGATTGATATGATGACTCACTTGCTTAAATGCATTGAACATTGTGTCAGATGTCATATTAGTTGATTCAATAATTCATGTGTCTGTAATGTTTTGATAGAATGGATGACTGCGAGAATGAATATGTGAAAGTGAATGTTAGGTTCATAGAATTAAAATGACTGATTTCCTCTTTGAATGAACCTTAGTTGGATCATTCATATTTAATGTGGGAGATACTTCTCAATATGGCTTTGTAGATTGGGGGAATATCATCAATCACTTAAAAATGTTGGAACTGGAGGTATCATGCAGAAAGAGACTGGGCCTTCCATAAGGAGAAACTGGTGTGTTTGTGGGGAAATGCTATTGCAAAACAGTGGGCACATGGTGGCGGCCGTTTGGTGTATCATAGATCTACCCACTCTTACCATCATCAGTATTTTATGTGCAGAATTAAATGCCAGAAAATTTCCGTGAGTATCATGCTGTGCTGTTTTATTGATTTTTTAATTAATTTTGATTTGTGGTATCCAAGAAACAAAGGCTAATCATCATTTAAACCAGTCAGACTGATCAGCTCTCCTATTGTTTCTTGATGGAATGGGTTGTGATTTGTTTCTCTTCATTCTTATTCCATCCAAATAAAGCTAACTCAAGAGATTGTAGAAAGAAAAAACATTTCATACATCATTTGAATGTTTGACTTGGATCAGTTCTAAAATATAGTATAGACAACTTTAAAAAGTGGCTAAATAAGTATAACCCAGTAACTGTGATTTTTATCTTACTCCCTGCTGTGTTTTCATTATTGATAAAGGCAAAATGCCAGTGTCAAAAACAACTAGGATATTGACAGAATGTGGCTTATATAATTGTTTTCTGCATGCCATTAGCCAAGTCACATGAGATTGGTTGCTCTATTCCTTGCACTTCACAATAATCTGAGGACCTACAAAACTGTGGCTGTTTGCCCGTTTGTAGTCCAGATCTACTTGTGTTCACATAAATTTAAGTGCAGCTGTTAGCAAATTATTGCAACTTTTTAAGCCTGTCTAAGACAGCTTACAGTTACAGTCTCACTTAGGAACTTTAAATGAACTTGAACAAAGTTTAGAGCAATTTTATGTGGTGATACATACCTTGACTCACAAAATTCGTACTTTGTCAAATCATTAAATTCTTTACTGTGTAACTTGGAAAGTAATAGGATTATAGAATTTTAGCTTCAGTTTTGAATGTCATTTTGACCATGCACTTGATACATGACCATGGCTGGCAGAAATTTGTGTTGTGAATTTTGTAGCCATCTTTGTAAGCAACAGTTTAAATTACAAATTATCGACTTGATTGCATAGTTTAACATAGTGTTTCTTTCATGGACATATATTTTACATTTGAAATTTTATATACAATAGTAGACTTGACACAATTCTGTATGGTCACTGGTATCAGTTGACTTCTGGTAAATTTTCCAGGTTTTCATTGTATGTGGAGTTGTTGCAAACAAGCTGTTTGTTGGTTTAATAGATTGTACTGAGAATTTTGCAGGTCATTAAGTATTTTTTTTGGAGGATTTAAATGTCCAGGATAATGTATGATTTTTAAAAATAAGCAACAAGCTTGGTCAAAGTACATTTTAATTTTTGAAAGACATTAAAGTATGAGTTCCCAAGTAGTGCCTACTTCCATATGGCTGCTAAAAATAAGAAACCATCTTCATATGACAAAAATGTTCCCTAAAGAAGTGACATCTTCTAGTACCAGTCTCCTTAAATATTTGCATACTTTTGTGCATGCTGTTAATTATTCTTTATTTAGAAAATGTGTAGAGGTCAGAATAAAAAAGAAAGTTTATTTATGTTGAGTCAGAGGCTGAAGCAATAAGTAGTCTGCTAGTTCTAACTGGAGAAAAACTGAGAAGTGCTTACTGACAAATTTCTATGTTTCAATTTTAATGTACATATATTTCTACCCTTTTAAATATTTGACTGAAGTAGGTGTTCTACTGAATTTATGTCTTATCGAGCCAGATTGACATAAAGCATGATTTTAATATATCTTAATGATGTGTGACTTTCATTTGAGGTATGAATTAGGTATTTATGTTGTTTTCATTTATTTTTATTTTATCTTTTATTTCAGAGCTTTAGAGTATTCAGTATCAAATAATTACTTCATGTCCACAAGAGTCTGACCTCAGCACATGTTATTACAGTGAATTTAGTTTGTATGGTGTAAAAAAAATTACTTTTGTAATGCTATGGAAAGAAATGCTTGGAGTTGTGTATTTGCTTTTTTCTGCAATATATTTTAATCAGTCCATAAATTATGAAAGACAGAATAACTTTGATAGCATATTGTAATATCCTCTTCTAATCAAAGTAATACATTCTTAGTCATGAATACAACAGGTTTCTACAAAGGGTTCAAATTGCATTCTCCATGTATCCAGTCAGGGAAGTAGTCAAAATTACAAATAAATCCAGTGCTTTATTTGTGTATTATATAATGCCAACCTCATTATAATCAAATGATACTTTTCTTAATATGATTTTTTAATTTATGAAGATTTTGGTATGAGAAAGTCCGAGTTGCATAATTGTGCTGAAGTTACATTTACATTCATGTTCTTTGAAAATTGTCAGAGTAATGAAAATATCAGGAATTGTTCCAGCTCTTTGAGCGCTTGTGCTCCCCCCTCTCCGTGTTTCATTTTTGCTATTCTTTGTATGTTCTTATCAACCATTTACCCCTTTTGTCATTAAGCATAAAATAGAGGACTTGAAGGAATATTACCCACTTCTCTACAGAATTTGGAATTTGCCTTGTAAGCATATTCACTGTTTTGAGTACAATAATTCAAATATTGTGGAACTTGCTTGATATTGCAAGTGAGAAATTTGGTGAGTTTCACATATATTATTCTATTATAGTGTTCATTACTGTGTAATCATGCATCAAACATTAGGTGTTAAGTTAGAATTCTGTATGACATAACCAAGTAGTGTTATTTATAATTCACTGATCTCTGATAAGTTCACCAAACAAATATTACTGTACCTTGCTGATGTATGAGTCATGCATTGAAGACAAAATTTTGGAGTTTCGTGTAACGTAAAATGTTGTCCATACATATAGCACCACATAATCTTCACCAGCTCCTTACCTTGGCACCGTATGAAGATGAGTGACTGGTCGATCTTCACATTGAGCTGTCCATACCCTGGATAAAATTACTGTACCTGTTGCATAACAGACTGGTATGCCCCACAGCCGTTGCTTGTAAGAAGGTAAGCGAAAACTTTCAGAATTCCAGTTAACTTAAACAACTAGACAGTGACTAATTAATTTTTCCTTTTCACTCCTACGTGAAGCATAGGGCCTCTCTTTTAAAAGGTTTCAGGAATCTGTTAGACATTTGGTAGGACTCCTTGGATGAGTGATCTGTCTGTTGCAAGGCCTCTACCTATACACAGGACAGCACAACACAGAAAGATGTGGCAAACATCCATGCCTTTTGTGGAATTCTAACCCACGGTCCCAGTGTCCGAGCGCACAAGGCCTATGCCTCAGATCGCATGGACACTATGACCAGCAGACAGTGATATGCCAAAGGAAATATTCACTTCATTAATTGGCTATATTTCATCACAAGGTAAAAGACTTGAAGACAGACACCAGTCTCTTGTTATATGATAAAGTTCAGAAATTGAAGGAAAATTAATTAGATTTGCAGTTAGTTTCTGCCTGAAATACAACACGACGTTTCTCCATCACAAAGATCAGATGGTTCAAGCTGTTAGGTAAATTAGTGATATTTATTCTAAGAGCCACTTGAAACCTGTAGGTACACTGTGGGCTTTAATATATTAATAAAAAGCTACTCTACAGTAGTTTGTGCGCATACGGACATACTTCCACAGTCTACTTTTAACTCATTAGCATACAATTTTTCTCATTTTACTGTGACAAAAATGACTATTTTGACAACATTGAAGTTATTTCCATCGTTCTTCCAGAGAACAGCAAGCAAAAAGGTTGTTTTCCTCTCAATTTTCAACACATTTCCTTCTGTATAATGGAATTAGCATGTACAACATTTTAATGGTTTCTTTGTATTAGAAGATAGTATTGAAGCTGGTTACTTGTAATCCTTTCAGGTCACTTGGGTTAAATTCAAATTCAGACAAAACCCACATAAAGTTTGAAATTCGGTGTTATTTGCACCTGTGCATATGAAAAGTATATGGATGCTATACAAGCAGTTGGAATTACATTTGTGCATGTGGTATGCAATGAAGTGCCTGCAGAATTGTTAAAAATTTTATTTTCAAAGGAATGAAATTATATATTATGTTTCACACATTCCAAAGAGGTTGTGAACATTGTTGGTTATTTAAAATGTTTTGCAACAACTCCTAATGTTTTAACTGGAAGTAATGTGGATGACCTATGTCATGTTAACCATGTTATTGTAAGGCTACCATTATGTTCAGTTATATTAACAGTTCCTCTCAGCCTTAATCTGTGGTAGACATTTCCCACAATTACAAAGTGGTTTTATATATACCTGCAAATCTTGTGAAGCCACTATAGTAATGTAAATGATATATAGTCCATACTGTTAATGTAGTTTTTAAAAGCTGCAACATATGGTTTTTAAAGTAAAAGTACAACCAGTTTTTTTGTTGTGGGTAGTGTTCATAGTGCCTGTGCTGTCAAGTCAAAAGAAGTATCATTACATTTTTAGTATGGTGCAATGCCATCAGGCACAGGAATGCAAGATGAAAGGTTTATGAAACCAGTGACATATTGTTTTAAATTTAGATATCTGCCCTGGAATACAAAATCTGTGAATGTATGAACTTTATGGCACTAATGTAAAAGGGACATCATATTTGAGAGGAGATTTGTTGCTGGAGTCAGCAGGCATAGTGTTTGGTGAAAATGGGATACTTATATAAATCATAGGGTGTTTGGGTTTGCTTAAAAAAACAACTATAAATTAATGAATACTGTTCTTTTAATGGAGAAGATCCACAGTATATTTCTGCCACATTATCAAGATGTATTGGTTTGTAAACCTTTCCAAATTGTATTTTCTAGACGTGGTTTGACTCGATTACGTGTGATCAGAAATTAAAAACTATATATGGTTTCTTCAGCGTGAATGGACAAAAACCACTGTGATAAATTATGTAACACTTGTTCTAATGGGATTGATCTAGCTTCCATCTTTGTACATAGTGATCCCTGTGAATGAGATGGGATTATATTCCAAGAATTGTGGCAGCCAAAGTGATGAATTTACTTTAGTGCATCTTCTAAGTCTGTGACAGTTCATACATGTCAATTTATGCATCATTTGTAGACTGAAGTATGTACATTGTTGCAGCTGCCAAAGGGAGGAAAATGTATGATGTCATTCATGAAAATATATTTAACAGCATATGTTACAATATGAGGAATGCTGTACTTTCAAGAGAAGAAGCAATGCCCAACCAATTTTGGTAATATGCTCTCTCTATTTGATATGGGATGGTTTAATTTGCCAATCATGGAAGGCATATTGCTATGTTAAAAACATTAATATAACTTTGTGATGATTTGCAAATATACTGTAATGTTTTAGTGAGGTTTTGTTTGTCTGTTTACTATCTTGTCTTTTCATTCAACATAAGCTGAGACAAAATGGAATGAAGTGAATGGTATTTTTAAGTATTAAGATTGCATCCAAAGTGTGTGAAGTTGATTATTTAAGAAAACTCTATAATGTATATATTAATGAGCACACTGTTCTTATAATTGTTTTGTGGCAATATAAATATTTCTTAAGTTCTACAATCGGCTCTCAGATTACTGGTGAAGAAAGATGGGTCCAATGTTTTAGATATGCTTAATTAGATACATAATTGTATCTTTTTTTAGCCCATTGTTGCCAATTGCCATATTGACTGTCATCAATTCTTCCCCCTTGTGTGTGCATTGTGAGAACTGCTTTTATAGTGAGAAAGCCCGTAGGAATTTCCATGTAAAATATTGTTTCCAAAATGAGAAAAATAAAACACTAAAATGTTAATATGATACTCAAATTGTGATGAATTCATTGGACATCAACTTCAAACTGTTCTTGATCTCACAATTTGGATATATAAAATGAGGGGTTTCAAATAAATCATTCACATCCGACCATTTATTAAAAATGAAACACAATTACATGACATACATGTTGGGGCAAATGACTAAAGGTGATACAGCTTGAATGAAAGTGCAGGTAAAATTGATTAGCAGTAATTGCATTATACATGTATATATAAACTGCAGAACCCATATACAACAGAAAAACACTCGACCATGTGAAGTTTATTCAACAAATTCCCATAAAACAAAAATCTACTACTACATTAAATCAACTATTTCACTGCAACTACAAAGGACACAATGATTCCACATCCTGCACAATCTATTCACTACTTATCTCAAATATAGCATTACTCTACTTTTAAAGGGAAGTCTGTTGGCCAGCCTTCTACTATGCTTCTACAAGCATTCAAACAAGGAACATCAATAGAAATTCCCTATCTGGAGAACAAATTTTCAATGCTTTCATTTGCCCAAACAGAAATTATGCCTTCTTATCATATAAACAGCTTAAGCATTTTGTTACACTGGGTGAGGAAGTTCCATAGTGATATAATTTGTTACAGCTGACATTAATTCTCATCCATAATGGCAAATGAAATGAATACTGAAACCCTCACTTTGCAAACTGAAACTAAAAGCACCCGAAATAAGGTGTCTTGTTTTGGATGCACATAGTTATTGTTCTTTAGGTACTTGGAGCACCACTGTTCTCATCCCGCCAGCATCTGAAATGTTAACCATCATCTCCTCTCCCATTGCCTTCTCAATCATGCTACTGACACGACTATCTCCAGGTGTTGGCGGTGGTGGCCAGATTTCGTCTGATGGTGGTATAATGTAGTCTTTGCCTGAAGACAGCAGTGATGGCTTGATATCCTCCACTTTATCATCTATACGAGAGCGCTTTAGTGGTGGAGGTTCATAATCATGGTCACCCACCAGAGGATTGTTGAAGTGCAGAAGTTCAGCCATATCAGATATGAACTTTGCTTCATCATCCTGATCCACACTCTTCATGCTGTCATCCTCAGTGACTGGTGACTTAGCAAATTCTAACAGGTTTCTTGAACGGCCTGTGGAGAATACAACGATGTATTTTTAAAACATCCTGATAAACAATGTTATATATCCATTTATGAAGCTTAAATTAACTTTTAAGTAGGTCAAACAAAAAAGAAAACCAGTTTTATAAAATTAGAAACTGGTTTTGTCAAAATATGCTGCTGTTTTAAATTGGAGCTCATACACAGTCACATGAAAGAATGTTGTATGCCAACAGTCCTGAGACATTTACATCCAACCCACATCTCAATGCTAAACTTTCTCTATTGCTTACATCATACTAAAGAATCCATGCAATTCTGAGGATCCCTGTGACATGGCATAAATTTCTAGCATTTTACAATGTGTGGATGTTAGTCTCCCAACATAAACCGCAGGTAGCTGTCAACATCACTGACTTCAGCTTGTCAAGTAGCATCTTACTGTAATATGTCTTGTTGGTGATCACACCCCATTCAAGAGAATGCATAAGGACTGGTCCTTAGCAATCCAACAAAATTGTTAGCATTTCTTTTCTTTAACAGGGGACATCAGGCATTTCCATTCTGGTATTTGCTGTCCAGCTTATAATGGTGGAACCATATTTCATCACACCAGCTGAAAAGGCAGTTACTGATGCCCAAACATTTACTTTTTCCACGAGTTATTTCAGAGCCCATCTTGCACATTCAGTTGATAAAAGAAAGAGTATTTCTTGAGTCTTACCTGCAAGAGGTGTCATTTTATCTTCTGGTTGTGACAGGTCTTGATCCTTCTGACTGTCAGAGTTTGAGGGTGAACTCTGATTCAGTCGCAAATTGGGCGCCATTACGAGGGCCATGGAAAGCAGAAGCACCATGAGGCAAGTGGCAGGTTGTGCTGTTTTTGCCGTTCCACGGGCCAACACAGACTGTAGTTTCTTGAGCTGTGTTGCCAGAGTTTGGTTTTGTGTCTGCAGAGCTTTGATACGTTTCACTAAATGTAGATTTTCTTCAGTGCACTGTTTTACCCTAAAATAACATAATTAAGTGAGACTAAAATATTTAGTGGTGGTATAATTACAGAGAAAGTGTGAGAAGTGAAAATAAGCAACCCCTTATGATTTTATCTACTTCAGACTCAGGCTCCAAATTGATCAAAACTGTCAGGATGGGAAACCAAAGTTACAGCAGACAAACTTCATAGCAATCACACATAAAATTCCAAAGAGGGAAATATTTGGGAATTTTGTTCCCCTTATTTCATGCTGAACTTCGTTTATATTTGTTTGTGTTGTTCTCAGACATTCTCAAATTAGTTTTACATCTGCTGACTTTGGCATCATGTCATGTTTTTATATTTACTTTTATCCGTATGTATTTATATTCTCACCCAACAAATTAACATTACCATAAACAGGTAGCAACCTTTGGCAATTTCACTTCTAGCAGTTCCTTTTTCTTTGGCTATTCCTAATTGAATATTCTAGAGCACATTAAAAACCATCTGAGATAATGCCAAGTTAACATATAAACTAAATAAGACATAGCTTAAGGCCTCATAATATTAGAGTTCTAAAGAAATAAGTGAAATGTGTATTATTATGTAATTATCTTTTAGCTTATCAGCTAAATGCTTCATACACTCCTTGACACTCAAATGTATACAGCCACACATTTCTAATATCAAAGTATTTAATCATGTTGCATGTGTAACATTTTCATATTCCTTATTCAGCAAACGGTACTCTAACTTGTTACTGCTAATGCTGATTTTGTTACTATTTACTTGTTTATTCATCATATCAGTAGGTTAAAATATATACAGAGATCTGAATATTGAATCAATCATAACCAATATCAAATAGAATGAACAGCACATAAAACTACCCATATTAAAAACATGGTTTACCAAGGCTGTAGCATTTAACTGTTTCTGTTCAAACATATCAAAATTAATATGAGCTAAATTTATAAGAATCTGTACTTGTTTCAACATAGTAATATCCTGTTAGTTTTTCTTTTTCCTCCAAAGTTACAAATCTCTATATCCCCTGAAAAAAAATTAATGCACACTTGTAACACTTTCACTATGAGTACTGTGTACGAGATTTTTACCGTTCTTCCAAGCCATCTATGTATTCCTTCTTCCTCTTGCGAGAGTCCTGTGCTGATATCTTGTTACGAATTTTTCTTCTGATCCTTTTAAGCTCACGCTCTTCATGCTTTGTGAGAGGATAATGGGAAGGCAGTCTGACACCTTCTTTTTGTAGGAGTCTCTTTTCTTCAGCTATAAAGGAACAGTTTCAACAACAATTATTGTATGTTAAGCATAAAAAATGGTTTCATGTGGTCATGCAAATTATAACGCTGTCCAAAACAGCTCTGGGGCCCACCCAGCCTCCTATCCAATGAGTAACAGGGTTCTTTCCTGCTTGTAAAGTGTGGCCGAGGTGTGACACTGACTACTTACCCCCATCTAGTGCTGAGGTTAAAAATGAGCTGGAGCTATAGCTCCACTCTCCCCTAAGTGCCAACATAGTATATAGTGGGACATTTACTTTTTATACTGTGCAGTGTTTTTGGAATTTCACAGGTATTTTACATTTCTGTAGGTTCAGATTGGTTTTAAAAGAACTGTAAGAAACATTGTTTTGGAAGACAACTTACCTACTGCTTCTTGATAGATTATATTATAAGGTTATGCTTAGAACAAAGAAGATTAATGACATTTTATGTAACATATAAGGAATTTTATAAAGTACAGGAAAATAGTAGCTTTCTTTTTCTACAGTATTCTGTATGAGTCACAACAGAATGAAATGTTGTGACATTTATATAACAGCTATTATCTTCATGTGACTTTCAATCACATATTCAAGAATGTTTGTATAAACTTTCAGACCAAACCTCATCAAAGAGAATGACAATCATATGCACAATACTTTTCCAGAAATCTTTTGAAAATCTACAAAAATATGTGAAGCTCCAACAGGAAGACCCAATTCATAACATATTAAACCACCTTGATACTTTTCCAAAAGCTGAAATACCTCGAAGTTATGACATCAATCTTACATGTTAACTGGAGCCTTGGATACTGTGAATCTGAGTCATCGCATGTTTCTTCTGACATGCTTCCTTTAGAAGAACTGGTGCTCATGATGTCATCTTGTGGAGCAGTACTCTTGACAAGAATTGGTTTGGTTTGTAAAGCTGCTCTGTTACCAGTTGTAACATGCATTCCAGCTACAGATTTCTGTCTTCTTGTGACATTTTGGTGAGATGCATTGATGATTTTAATTGCTTTGATGTCCTTCATGTCCTTGAGACTTAGTGGCAAGAGAATGGATCGAGGATTGCCAGACACCGGTGTGACATGGATCAATTGGCGTAAAGGAGTACTGGTGGTCTTGAGATGTCTGTTTTGGAAGTTATGTGTTGCAGTTTCACTTTGCTGTGGTGAAGACAACACATCTGCAAAGGACACATTGTATGTACAACTGACATGTTAATACTAATAACCACTTAATTCTCATTCCTTCAAGGAAAAAAAATTATACACCTACTCATACTAATAATGGCTTGGTTGTCTTCTACTTTGAGGATACTGAAAACTGAAGAATCTATTTCAACATCCTCCTGTACTGAGGTCTCATGGTCACTGTATACATGAGATGCCTCCAATGAAGAATCTATTTCAACATCCTCTTGTACTGAGGTCTCATGGTCACTGTATACATGAGATGCCTCCAATGGACTACCTTCACTACCACTGGACAAGGAAGACAACAGATCTCCTCTATCATCATCTTCAACCTCATATAACATGGGTGACAGCTGTTGGTCACTTGAGACACCACTGTCAGAGCAACTACTGGCAGATGCTGGTATATCTGCTTCCACTGTACATGCAGCAGACAGAAGCTCGCTATCATCCAATATTTCGAATGGGTGGTTCTCAAATTTTAGAATGGAATCCAAGAACTCATCTGGATTTGTTGGCCAGCCTTCTGTCTACAGAAACAAACGAGAAAAATCTTAATTCTGATAACATTCAAACAAATTTCAATTTTTCACAGGAAAGTTAACTTACAATCATTGCTTCAATATCTTTCTGATCACTTCTGCTAACTGAATCTTTATCCGAGATGAGAATCGGATCTTCTCTGTCGACTAAAAAATCCATCAAACTTAAGTCTGTAGGCACTGACATTGTCCCACTTCTTCAGCAATACGTACTGATAAGTGTTAAAACTTTTATAATGGTTACGAAGTTATACAGACGCGCGGCTATAAAATCCAATAAACTGTCTAGCACACTTATTACAATCACATGAATTATGGAAAGTGCGATTTCTTGTACATCATGCGCCCGGACATGTCGCAGGCTACAACGGCATCTCATTAACACCGTACCATCACCGCCTGCATACGTCTCACAACGATGTCAAGTACTACCCTTACGCCTTACGAGCTCAATGAGAAATGCTAAAGCCGTAACAACATTCGTATTTTGCATTTGCGATAAAGAATATGGTTTTATTTGGATGTGTTGAAACACTTATTCTTGAAGAATATGTAAAAACTGTTATACACTAAACAAATGTTTACAAAATATGTTACTCAAATTACTTCGCACTTCAAGTGACTTCCAACGTGGAAATAATCACGTCATACACGTTCGTCCACTTGCAATAATCTCATTGGCTGGCCACAGTGTGTGTTTTACATCAAAGTGTAAAGTAACGAACATTCAATGGGTTATTACCATTGATCTATTTTATAGTATTCATGAATGTGTTCTACTCGCCAAGGGCTACCAATGTAGGTACAAAACAGTGCCGTTGTCTTTGACGAGCCTGTATGCAGCGTTTCTTATTTTAACATTTTTATAGTAAACAACGTTTTGGTCACCAAGGAGTCTTTTCCCTTGAGGATTCCAAGACAAGGGTAGGAGCCCCGAGATGTAATGTTTATATGATGGTAAGAATTTCTATTGTGGGCTTCAGACCACACGGTATCATAATCCAGATGCCCACAATGCAGAAATCAGTGGTTTTCTGGTTGTTTCTTCAGTCTCTGTGTATGTGATAACGCCACAAACATTTTAATATTCTGTTGAAGGGGAAAGTACCCGAAAATTATTGTGACGAGATGCAAATTATGAATTTTTCATTTGAATAATTCGTGTGATAAATTTACTTGCAATCTTCCGGTGACCCGAATAATGTTAGCATGCTGGTAGGACGTCTAAATAGTGTTGTAACTGTCGTAAATTGAATTATCCATAACAAAAATTAAGTAAGCAGCGAAATCGCTGAAAGTAAACCAAAAGAGGATAACGAGGTTGGTACTGCTGATTCACAGCGAGTCAAGGCAATATGGCAGTTTTGTATTGTGCGGTTTTGTGTTGATACATGTGAAAGTTGTGCCGTACTTTCATAATGAAGTTATTCGTAATGAAATAAACGCGCAGTATGAAAGTTAAAAATAATCTATCAATTAATATGAAGCAAGGCAAAAAGGTGATTGTAATTTATAAACAACAGCTAGTGTGGTTTTTCAACAGTCAACATGGTATCCACGTGTTGAATTAATCTTCCTTGGTTATGTAATGACGCTGCTGTAACTGCACAAGATATATGATGTCGAACATTGCGTTTATTGTTATAAGAGATTTTAGTCAGATTCATGGAAATCTAGTAGCATCCCTTAATATTTTGAAGCCCTAATTTAATTTGCCTTTTTATTAGTAACAGCATTTCCACATTTAGAAGACTTTTCTTTGAAGACACTTCAGATTAATTGAATTATGTTCATGAAATGGTTTTGTGACAAAACTTTGTTAGGTTTGAGGCATGTGTGGTTGTCTAATGGAGACTTGGAAAGTGGTTACCTTGCTGTCTTAATAACTGTTTGAATAGAAAACATAAACATTGCGGTCTGAATTGAGAAATGTTTCTCTAAATTTCTCTGCCTGCTAGTTGTGCTTACTGTGAGGTTTTATTGTGAAGAATGAAACTGCTTTTAGATTTCCCATTGGACAACCACGGTTCTGGAGAATCTGACGTAAATATGTCTCTGTAATGTAATGTAATAATTCTTATATAAGATAAGTACTTGCGATATTCTAAAACGTGTTTAACAGCACAAAATTATCTAGTCTACGATGCACTTCTTCTACAAGCGATTCACAGCTCAGCTCTTTCCGCAATAACGAAAGCGGATTGTTGACGGTAGTAATGTGACAACAATGCTGAGTAAACAGATGGCGTTTCCTAGGTAACATAACAATGCACGCAAGCTGACCATTGTTGTCGGTCCATATTTACACATTGTTGATATGGATCTTACACATTTTCATTCCACGTTTTCCTTTAACTTTTTTGCCGAATGACCCTTCCGTATAGACGTATTTACGTCAAAAAAACTTAAATCGATATCAGTGGTCTATTCAATCCATGGTGGAGACAGAGGCCTTGAGTTTTGGCTTTGAATTATAGGGACTCCAGTGCCTGATTGCCTCTCAGCATAGCCCCTTTCTTCTGTGACCCCCATTTCCTGTTGTTTCTAAAGTCATCCCTGAGTAGCTAAACTCAGTTATTGTTTCAGTATATTTGCCCTGTAGGTTCTAAACCCAAACTTCTTCAACCTTCCTTCTGTTGCAAAAAGTAGTTACAGTGGAACCTCGATATACTGCACCCAGCCTCCTCTACAATGGGTACTGGGGTCCTTTCCGGGAGGTAAAGCCGGCCAGGGGGTGATGCTGACCACTCACCCCCATCTAGTGCCGAGGTCAAGAAAGAGAGGAGCTATACCTCCGCTCACCCCAAGCGCCTGTATGGCACGTAGCGGGACAAACTTTACTTTACTGAAGATGTCCCCCCGAAACCCGCATTATACTGAGATTCCACTGTATTTGGTTTTATGTAAATTCGCTTTGAGGCCCTTGTCACTGTGGCATTTATCTGTTTGGTATATAGCTTTCTGTAAATGATGCTGTAGCAGTGTTACTTTCAGTCATCAGTATCAGGACTGTGATGCCACCCACTGCCATTGCATGTGTTGTCACCTATGAACAGATTAAATCTAATACCACAACCTTGTCTCACACCCATTGTTTCGTCAGTTAAGTCAGTCTCTCAGTATCTCTCACAGATTCCATCATTCTTAGACATAATACTAATACAGTTTATAATTTTTGTTAAAATAAAATTGTCACTCTGCCTCATATTGGAATAGGTACAACTTACATGTGTTGAAATATATATAATATGTCTTTGAACATACTTCATTGTGTTCGGTTTCGTATGAAACGTGCTGGTCATCAATTCAACTTTATTTTGTGACTGTGTCATTGTTGTCATAACAGAGAATGCTGTTTGTGAATTCTGTGTTTCTAGTTCTCTTTTGCATGAAGTTGTTTAAATTTTTATGGGTTTGCAAATAAAATTATCACTGTATATGGCCTGTATTTTGTGCTAAATATATTCAGGATTTTAATCTTCATCTTCCAAAAATCAAATAATGCTGTATGATTTATTACATGATCCCACATGCATTGCTACTTCATAACCGTGATATCATATATATCATTACTAGCTGATGTTTGTGTCAGTCATAGTGCTTGCTCTGGGTTGTAGGACATGATCAGAAAATAAAATAAACAAAATTTGACTTGAAATCTTGTTAAATTAATAAATATGATAAAAAGCCAGCCACAGATATTTTGTTGTTTGGCCATTAAGTGAAGAGTAAACACTCTTCAAGTGTTGAACATGAGGACATTTGTTCAGAAACGTCATCACATTGTGTTTTATTCCATAATGAGGATAGTTTGAACAAGTTTGTAGTGTCTGTATCAGAAGATGGCTGTTTTTTTTGGGTTGTAGTACCATGTAGTCTGATAGACGTTTGCCAGTGTTTCAGAGGTCCTTTCTGCCTCCATCATCAGAGCAATCAGGTTTTCACTGTATACACTGCAATATGTTACAGTATACATTGTCAGAAGAAAATAGTTTTGATGAAGCTGATGGTACTGAAGGAAGTGAAGACATAGAATTAAATAATATGGAAGAGTCAGAAGGAGATGATGATGATGATGATGATATTGGCGATTATGTAAGTGAAGATAATGAGAATGGGGAAGATGCAGATGTAAAAGAGGAGGATAAGAGTGATGGTGTTAGTGGAATGAAGGAGGGAAATAAACCAGTGAAGAAGAAACATGTGGAGGTAAGTTAAATTTAGCAACTGAAATTAATTAAAATAAAGTATGCCACATACATTGCAGAAATTTTGCTGCATCTTGGTGTGTGTCTGTTAAATAGAAGAAAGAAAAATTCCAGTGTTTTGGCATATTTCATAGATCATTTTATTTGAAATATAATTCTATATAAATAAGCCAAATTTAATCAAAACTGTTAGGGTTATTCATATAATCTGTAATTGTTAAGGTATTGTATTCATATTTGCGCTTCACTGTGTATCCTGTAAGTGGTTATAAATAAATGAATGGATTGGGGGGAGGGGGGGTACGTGAGTAGATTGGCATATTGTAGTACAAAAACAGTTTTTCCAGGTTCCTAGAACTGCAAGATTCTTTAAATTTTTGCAATGGCAGTACCATCTCAGATGATATTAACCTCAAATCTTACAAGAAATAATTTTCTTGTGAGATTTGAGGTTCTTTTGGTGGTGAAGAAGTCGTTGTTCTGGGTTGTGGTACGAACTGTACTCACAGGTAGATTCCAGTTCTTCTTGACACCTTTATGTATTTCATACATTTCTTCCCATTCATTATTTATTGTCATTAGAGGTTTTTAAACAAATGTGTGTAGCACAGAACAGTAGAAATATTCAAGATAGTATTTTGTTTATTAATAAATTATTTTCTGAAATTCATGTGACTTCTGTAAATTCTAATTACAAGTTTGAAAATGAAATTTAAAACATATTTACATTGTAAAAGGTAAACTTTCTCATTGTACCTAAGCACTATCCATTGAAGATGTAAGGAGTATATGGTGGATGTAGGTGATGTGGTGGCAAAGAGAAAAATTCCTGACTTGTCCATCCCATAGTCAGTCATATTACTAACTGAGCTATTCCAGATCTCTGAACTTGGTGAAATATGTGCATGTTAATTACTTTTAATCTGTTTGTCATTTAAATTTGTAGGATGAAAATGAAGGTGCAAAGAAAAAGCAGAAGGTTAAGTCAGCAGATACTAATCTGTATAGACCCCCAACTGTGAAGGAGTTGAATCAACTCAGAGAGACAGAGAACTTGTTTCACTCAAATCTTTTTAGATTACAGGTATGTTTATAGTTTATTATTTATAAGTATTGTTGTGTATAAATGCAATGAAACTCAGTAACAGTTGCAAAGTACTTATGATTACATTTTGAAAATGCCTGCTTTTTTGTAAGAAGCACAGGGAAATGTTTTCAATATAGGAAAGGTTGTTAACATTTTCACAACATATGTTTTATTTGATAATTTGTCGTTTAGAATTTATTTTGCATTGTAGGCTGACATAGCAGAAATGTGCTTGATTTTATACTTGCCTGATTATTTTGACTTCCTCCCTCCCCCAGGTCTTCTGAAGGAATTTGAGTGCCATCCAGCATACAGCCAGTCACTTTACTAACAGAATTGCCACAACTTACTTGAATTTTGTTATCTTCTTAATCTTGAACCGTTTAAATTATGTGCTTGATTGCAATAAAAGTTATTTCTGCTACTTTGTTAATGAATAATTAATTTAAATTTCTTTGCTTGGTGTCTAGTCTTCTGTTATTTAATTTATCTCAATATTTGTGATTTCAGATAGGGGAAATGCTGAAGGAAATCAATATAAGAGCCAGGTACAAAACTCTGTTTCACCATTGGGTGGAAGATTTTAAGAAAGCTCTCGGAAACATTGCTGATTCCAAAGAATATGATGTAGGTACACCATGTAATAGCTGATAATATAGAAAAAAAAATTTCTTTGCCTAGAACTTGCCATTGTGCCATGTATAAGGGGCATAATGCTCCAGTTTGCTAAAATCTTTCTGAGCAGGTTGTGTAGCAGTAATACTAATTACTAATCCTAATTCTTAACCTTGGCAGTAGATGCAGGTGAGTTGTTAGTTGGTATCTTTCAACCCTTTGAAAGAAGCCCAATATGCTCTGTATAGAATGTTGGGTGCATCCCATTGCCATTATGTATATTAGTGAAGACGTTCCAGCACCCCTTCTAGGATTTAAATCCGAGCCACCCAGTTCTTAGTCTATTACTTTACTGACCTATTATGGTGCAGTGGATGCTGAAGCAACCCAGGGAATTTGTTTTTGACAGGCTACAGCTTCAGTCGGATGCCTGCCTCAATACCAATTGGAACTATTGTTAACAGCCTTTACTCCCATGCCCAGAGAATTCCCTCAATGGATTACATGGAAACAAGCCTAATATATTTGTTGTTTCTGTAGATAATGGATCGAAAATGGCTGAACAAATTGAAGGTGAAAATTCCAATACACTACCTGCCTCGAGTAACAGGAGTCTTTAAGTTCATGAAACCAACATCAGTTTCAGTGGTTGGATCATTTGGAGCAGGTTGTTGTCTTGGACCTGATATCAAGATTGATGTACGAATTGAAATGCCACAGGTAATGAATGTGTAATAGTATATAAAATTTAACTCTTTCACTGTTACACTGGATTATCTCAACATAGTTTGGTGTTCCTCAGAGCTATATGTGTATTCATATTAAAATGAGAATCGCATGCTTTTGTATACTTTAAGGATTTTAAGCTACAAGCAATATAATGTAATGTAAGTAAATGGGGTGGGCATCAAAGCGACCCTTACATTATGACCATTTATTCTCAAGTAGAGGGGTATTCAGATCTTTATTGTGTCCTTCAAAACCAGTGGCAGTAGATCAAATTTATATTGTGCTTGAGGTATTTATATGCTAATGTGGATATTGGCTCTGTTTAGAGTGTTTAGTGGACTGCCATACCAAGCTGACTCACATTCTCTTGTGTTATAAATATTACATGTCTTACCTAAAAGAATTTTTAGCAAAATGTTGATTTTTCAGTCACTGTATTTAGTCAAGGAATGTATTTCTGTGAATTAATGTCCAGTTTTCTCCATTCTCAGGTTATTTATATTTATTGATATTTACTTGAATTCCCACCACTGACAGTGTAAAGAATAAATTTTGATGGACCTGCAATGCTTAATAAGAAATACAAGTTTTACTTTAACAATTTCCTGTTTCCAGATCTGCTTTGATATGAAGGATTATCTAAATCATAAATACCATATGAAGCGAGCACTGTACCTAGCGTACATTGCTGGAAAATTGCAAGAAATTGAGCTGGTGGAAGAAATGCTCTTTTCACAAAGCTGTGGAAATCCGTTGAAGCCAGTCCTTTTGGTGAAGCCAAAGGGAAAGCTGGGTAAAAGAGTTCTCATTGTAGTGCATGTGTCACCTCCTGTTGGTGTCTTCAAGCTCTCACGTTTATGTCCGGAAAGGAACAATATACGCCCAAATTGGTATTTTGAAGAGAAGGAAATAGTGGAAGAAGGTAAGGAAATTTTAGGTGAGAAATTAGAATTGAAATTATTTCATTTTATCCTGCTTTAACCAACACTTCAGATAAGTTCTGGGTACTTAGGTAGTTGTAGACATGAATAAAATATACATTTTTTACATAGAGGTATATGAGTAATTTGAAAGTGCAAGCCATTTTCAATATTTTTTAAAGCTTAGGCTTGGCTTGAACCTTAAAACTGGGGCTAAGATTTTGAGCCAAAATCTTAATAATTTATTGTGATATTTGTGTTGTAGTCAGTTTTACTTTTATTTGTATTATTTTGTGTGTTCTCTGTATAATACAATGTGAACAACTCACTCTCATAAGCTTTGACTTCTGTTTCTTGTATCAAAATGTGTAGAAAGATGGCTGTCTTCTGGGTTGTAGCCATGTAGTCTGGTTACTGAGGTACTCATCACCCTGATGATGGAGGCAGCAAGGATCTCTGAATTGTTAGTAAACTTCTACCAGACTGCATGGTGCTACAACCCAGAAGACAGCCATCATTGTACTTACTGGTGTGAGGACCTCAAAACCCACTGAATGCATGTACTTGAGAGCATAAAATACAGGAAGTTATGCTACTCGCCATATTTCATGTAGGTAACCAACACAGGGAAACATTTTTATGAGGAAAATTTGGTACTTGTTGGTTATCAGGACACAAAACGGGAGAGTCGTATAGCTGGACTTGGATTGGACGGAAATCTATGCATGCGTATCAGTATACCCATATACTCGGTTCATGTGGCGGCGTACAAACGATAATGCCGATATTTTTAAAACGATTCTAAAATCTGTAAGCGAATTTTGGCCTCCTGAGACAGGTTGTAACAACAATTAACATCTCATGCATATCCAAATAAAATATAATAATTTGTCATTTATTGAAATAAAATATAGTAACTTTCAAGTATATGCCATTTATCCACACACTGTAACCTAACCTATTTTTAAAGTGACGTGTCCCGATAACCCACAAGTACCGAAAATTTTAGCTGTATGGGAATCAAGCTTGGACCTCTAGTTTCATTTTTGTAATTGCTGTATTTTTGGTCTGCATTTCAGAGTCACTCCCACCAACTCCACATTACAACTGTAGTATACTGAAAGATCTTATTCTAGATGCAAATGAGGAATATCGTGCCAGCATTCTGGAAAGTCATCCAAATCTGAAAGATGGAATTTTAATGCTGAGGGTCTGGTTAAAACAAAGAGGACTAGATCAGGTCAGCAGCAGTTTGAATTGGTTTGTTGTGTCTCAGCCATGCAGACAGACAGTGTTCTGATTATTTTGTTGTGTAGAGAGAATATAGCCATCATTGAAACAATTTTTATACCTCACTCGTTTCCATTGTAAGATTATAATACTGTTTACAAAATGAAGTATGTTGTTGTTGTGTTTTTTTTCACACATATTCAGAAGCAGCAAGTAGTATTTCAGGATTATCAAATTATGTAATGCTAAGAAAAAAATTATAAAAAATGGTGTCCCGCTTTCAAAAGGGGGAAGAATACTGGAAAGAATTTATAAGGCTATGTTTTATGATAGAGGTTTGAAGTTTTTGTGGCTATGAAGATGTAAATTGCATTCTTCTTTACTGTGAAACTGTGTATTCTTATAGGTGGCTACCAGTATTTCAAAGGAACATTGCCTCTGTCTTCAGGGTAGAAGTGCAGGTGTTTGCCATTTGTTCAATCTGTGTTATTGGTATACATTTTATATGTTTCTTTTGATATGTTGAATTTTTGTTAGAAAATTTTCTTTAATATTATCATCCAGTGGATGATTTGTCTCTGTGTTCATTTAATGCCACTTTATCAACTGCATAGACTATATAGCATTAAAATAAGAAGAGTGTGGAAGAACATGATTGTGACCTGTTTTAGGGCAGTGTGCTAACATTGCCTGGAGAAAATGAGAAAAGCTATAGGAACAAATTAGGAAAGTTTTTTTGGTGTTCTTTATATGTGATGAAATAGAAGGAGAAATACTTTGTGACTGCATTGTGGTCTCTGTAGTATAATTAGATTTTGCAACAGTGCATTTGTATCTGCAATAAATGAAGATCAAGGCTGTTGTGATATGTAAAATTACAAAGAAATTATGGAAAATGTGAGTTAGTTTGTTGGAGTACACATATCCACTAGTTTTCTTATGGAATAAACTTGACATCAAGCATATGGAACTTATTAATTTTATTACTGTTGACACCTTACTAAATTAACCTCGCTATAAAGAGATCCATAAAATCTTTAGTCACTGTGAATTAAATTATATTTATATAGTAACATAAACCTAAGAATTAGGGATTCTCTAAACAAAAGTTTCCTATACTTTACTTATTTTGACTTCTGTTTGCAGGGTTATGGGTGTTTCAGTGGCTACATCATGTCTATGTATGTTCTGTACTTGCTGCAGTCTCACCGTATTAACAGTGTCATGAGTAGTTACCAGGTTGCAAGGAACACGTGGAATAATTTGGGTGAGTTTGCTCTGTGGTATTTAATTACTTTCGCGAAGTAAACTTCAGAATAGCAATAAAATTAAATGTTCCTGAAACTGTCAAGTTTTGCATATCTTTTTCTCTGTATCAGTGTTGGTCTTCTGGATTGTAATGCTGTGTTGACTTATAGGTATATACCAACATTTTGGAGGAATGTACTTCCTCTACCTTTATGGCTGAAGTCCACGTGGCATTGAAACCCAGAAGACAAGCATTGACATCTTTGCTTCCATGAGAACTTGAATTCTGTTCTTCTATGTGATTTTCTAATACAGAACTCAAAAAATATAATTTGAATCTACTAGTCACTTCCTATTGTTCCCTCATCTGTAGTTTTGCAAAATGCTTCATAATTTTCTTGTTGCTGTGGATATGTAAAAACTCAGTGTTGAATGTTCAAATATGAGGGAAGAAAAGCATTATGTTCTATAATTAGGTTTCTGAATTTTGTACGCGACTAAATGATTTGTTTAGTAAATTATTAATACGTTTGAACAAAGGCTGACATTTTACTTACCATTGTTCCCTTAATTTGCCTGTGATGAGTTGAGAGCCATATTTCTGGAGCCCTGGCCTAATATTTTGGGATCACTTAGTTTTCTTGCAGTGAACAAACATCCACTGTAATTGCCACCAACTGAACTTCCATATTTATAAGACATTATTTTATGTGGTACCAGAGGGGTTGACCAGTTTTCTGAACAGGGAAAGAACACATGATTCTCATGCATTGTCATTATATTTAATTTTGCAAAATTACACTATTTTGTGCAACTCTTATTGGGCTTTAACACATAAAAATGTGTTACACTGCATTGTATAGATGTACATATTAGGTTATGGGAGTGAATGGTCTTTTTGTTTCAGTGCTTTGCTTCCATTCTGTGAATGTTTATAACATTTGGATGTGAATACATGAGATTAGTATTAGGCAAGATTGTTACAAACATCTTCTTGATATGCTTACAAAACTAGAAGAAATAAGACTATTTGAAACTCCTAGGCATGGATGGATGAATAATATGAAAATGGATAAAAACAAAACTATCTGTCTCAGGATAGGGATCAGTGGTGGGATATTATGAACATGGTGAGGAACGTAAGATTTGAGGTTTTCACAGCGGTGAGTATGAAGATTTCTGTCTTCTGGGTTGTTGCGCTGTGTAGTCTGGTCGATGAATTGCCCTGATGACGGAGGCAGTATGACCTCTGAAATGTTGGTTAGCATTGACCAGACTACACAGCGCAACAACCCAGAAGACGGAAATCTTCATGGTGAGGAACCTTTGGGTTCATTGGGGGAAGGGTAGGTTTCTTGACCAGTTGAGCAGCTGTTAGCTTCTCAAGAAGTACTGTGCTTCATGCAGTTACTTCATTTAGTTAAGAAATGATTATGAGAAGGAAGTAGTGCTGACTTTAAATAAACTAACACAGATAATTTGTCCTTATACATTTTGTGAGCATTTTATTTGTAACTTTATTTCTAGCAAAAAGTAACTGGACCACAGATGGCATCAGTCTAGCACAGTCATTTCCCCAGCAGTCTATTTCTGATTTCCATCAGTATTTTGAGGTTGTGTTTCTTGATGTGACTGGCACCTGCAATTTTTGTGCTGAGATGAGCAAGGAGGTTTTCCTTTGGGTATGTATTACAATTGTCTGTGTTAAACAGTAAAGTTCAATTATTCAGGAGTTTAGGAGATACCTGCCATCTTCCCTTCCATGGGTGATGAAGAAAATAGCAGGCTTCACTGAATTATTGGTAGTATTTTGGTTTCTTGACACAGCACCGTAACCTGAAAGTTATGTGATAAGCAGTGGTCACCTTGAAAATCTCAGATGTCAGTTAAGATCATGTCATGATCTTGTTTGCACTCACATGTTTCTTTCCCAGTGACAGTCATACTCTTCTAAAAATCTAGAAATCTTACTGGTGTTTATTTTTCAGGTAAAACAGGAGTGTGACTTGGCAGTGAAATGTTTGGATAATCCAAATATTAATAGCTTTCAGGCTCTTTTCATGACTTCCATGCCATTCTATCGCCAATTTGACCACATTATCAGGTATGCTGTATGATATTTTAAAGTGATCCTATTACAGAAACAGTTCTTCAATGATTATTTTATTGCTTGTCATGAAGTGGTCTTGTGGGATCATCTCGTAAGGCGAATAACTGTAACTTACTTGAATGTAGAATGAGACCATGTAGACCTCCCAATTGTGGAAGATTAGAGATGATCAAAATAAACATCTATGTGGTAGGCTTCAATCATTTGACTACACAAAAACTCTATCTTTTTAATAATCATGTTCACACCATGCTTCTGAAATACGTATAAAATGGTGAGCAGCTAGAGTGTCAAGTCCTTGTTCTGTCTTACCTGCTTTGTGGCATGCAGTTTTCTTGATGTACTTCCTTCTGTGTACACAGTTGTCCTATTCCTGCAGGGTATAATATTTGTAGCCTTCGGAGACATCGATAAACAATGTAAATTCTGGGTCCAATTTGAATTGCCTTTGTATGTGCTATACATAATGCTAAAAGAACAACAGTAACTCACTATTAATTTTTATTAAATTTTTCCATAGGATACAGGATTTGTCAATGATTAATAAGGTAGTGGAAGAGTACAGTCCTCGAATGCAGAAAATGAATTATACAGGTCACAGGTATCCACAGGCATTGAGATTAATACTTGAAGTACTGAGAAGAGGCTTGGGTCAACGAGTGAAACACATTGGTATCATGTTACCCAATGCAAAGAGCTGGCCACTAACGGATTTTCCACCATCATTGAATGTAGTAATAACATTGGGTTTAACCTTGGACCCTGAGTTTGCTTTTAGTGTTCTGGAAAAGGGACCAGGGGCAAATTTGCCAGAGGTATGTACTGTTCTTGCCACTTAATTTAATCAGCTATTTATTACATATAAAACTTTCAGATTTTATTCTTCTAAATCCTACTCATCTTTCTCAAAATCTTGTGGTTGACCTCATTTATCCTAGTATTATTTGTTCATTTTTAGTTTTTCCAATTGTGTTATAAAATTTTAATCTATATGTGTTTCTTGGTTTTCTGATGTGTTACTGGAAGTAATCTGAATGAATTACAGATCGTTTGAAAGCAAGGACTAAGATAAAAGATCATCGCTTAGAAGATATGATGGCAAGCGAAAAATAATAAATACAATATAATTTATATTGAATTATTAATAATTTTTGGTGCCTTTTCTGTTAAGGCATTTGAATTCCGAAAATTCTGGGGGAAAAAGTCAGAAGTTCGGCGATTTCAAGATGGAAGTATATCAGAATCGGTTGTGTGGAGTAATGGTTCAGCAACGTTGGCTCAGAAACGGATGATATGTCGCCATGTAGTCACTTACCTTTTGAATGAAAAATTTGGCTTTCGAACTAACAGGGGGATCATGTATGTGGCAGATCAACTGGATGCATTGATACAACGCTACATGGTAAGACATTTCTCTAGCATCATATTTTAATTTCATGGTTCTTAAAGGCTTGTGTGTTGCAAGTTAGGAGGACATGTGATGTAAGAATTGGTCAACATTTAGTTAGTTTCATGTTTTGTAACCTCATTGTAATTAAGATGAAAGAAGTCATTTTAAAGTATATTGGGCAATTCATACACAGAAGTCACACAAGTAATAACATGTTGCACTTTCTCAACTTGTTTAGCCATTGTGTTTGTGTTCTATTATCAGTGGTGTTTTCATAACTTGAATCACTTGTATATGTTACTGTCTCACTTGAGAGCTTGGTAGCTTGGTCAGTATCATGATTATACTTTACTTTCTGTCACTTTCTTTGTTCCGGCGGCAAGATATAGTTTTATCCCGAACTAGAGTCAGTGAGGAACAAGGATCACCTCAGGGATTTTTTATAAATAAACAAATTAGGAACAACAAATTGAAGAAAAACACAGAATACTTTTACTTTTGAAATTTGGATCCTCTCATACAAAACTTCCCATAACAGGTACAAAAGTTTTGTTTACTGGCTGAAAGCCCGCTGTCGACTGTCTCCACTCGAGTATTGCACGTGTTCTTGACCTAACTTCCAGATCCCTTGCTAGTGTGGGAACCTCCACACATGACTTGCTAGCATAGGATCTTTCACACGTGATTTGCTGGCCAGTCCAAAGTTTTAATTCCAACAGTTACAGGGGTTCTGGACTGGTATAGTATCATGACTGTGCTACAGGCTGAATGACCTGGGTTTTGATTCCTGGCAGTAGGTAGAGCCCAGTACTCACCTCCATATAGTACTAAGATAAAGAATGATTAAAGCTATTTATTTATTTAGCTTTTTGGAAACGGACATATACTTGCTGTTGTTCTGCTTGTAGAGACTTCTGTCTAGCTATGGAATGAATGAGTCAGGAGTTTACTTGAGATACTTTGTAACAAAGCTTATATAACTGGCTTTTCATGATTTTGTTCTGTTTGCATGTGTGTGTGTGTGTCTGTGTACAGTTACCTCCAGCTGATTTTGACTATGGGACAGGCGAAGAAGCAACGGTACGAGTTATTAGTGCTGTAGATAGTCTTGGGAAGCAGTTGCGACAGTTAAAAGACATTCCTCTGGAAGTGAGTGCAGTTCAAGGAACGTCACCAGTGTTCCGCTACTGTGATGTATTCCCACCTCTTTCATCATTATGGAAAATAACTAAACAACAGGGGACAGAAGGAAGGAACTATTTCCTGAAGATAGATGGTGAGCCAGCTATAGCCCCACGCTGGATTCCGTTTGTTGATGGTAGGTAATAAATTAACATCTTAGTAGCCTTTTTAAAGTCTTCTACACAGACATTTTGAAATATTGTTAGTTCCTCTTGTAGTGGTAGTTAGTTACTGAGTTATTTGTTTATTTTTTAGTCAGGTCTCTCAAAGTAGGATTTGGGGTTATCATAGCCCTGATTATGGAGGTAGGAAGGACCTCTGAAACATTGGTAAACTTCTAGGTTTCAAAAAATACAATCTTAGCATCAGCATACATATTTTTAAATATAGAGTCAGGTTCTGTATCTGGCAACCCAAATGCTGTAAGGACCTAAAATCTGTATTTTTTCCAGTGATTTTAGGGGGGCATTTTTCTATGTTCGTTATGTTTAAAACTGGTGCTTCATGGTTCTTCGACTCACCACTATGTGGAAGTGGCACCACTGTCAGTGGTTTTCTTACCAATAGTAGAAGGCAGCTTGCATGTTTGCACCTGTTTATTCATTGCTTAGGAAATATTAGAGGGTTTGCCATTTCAGTTTTTATTTAGTATTTACTAGTTTTACTCTTTAAAATGTCTAAAAGGCCAACAGTGAGTTCTGAGGATTGCAGAAATACAAAGAGGAGGCAGAAAATGTAGTTATTGTTGAAGATCCAAAATCAAGAAAGTCTTACTTCCAAGACTTTTTGAATAAGGGGTCCAGGACTGTTAATCGGTGAGAAAGCAAGAAGCACTTAGAGGGCATATTTAAAACATACTTTGGGGGATTATTGGTTAAGATTTATTCTTTTACTACTTCTTCATTACCACAGTAGTTTCATGATTGGGATCCCCCTGATCAATTCTGTATCCAGTAGTGTCAGGCTTGATTAGATTGTTTTAAAGAATAGAAAAGTTTTGGTGAAATTTGAAGTTCTTTAATTCTTCAACAGCAATTATTCAACTGGGATTGAGCGGAAAGTGGCCAGATGATTTATGTGCTGTTCAGAGGATCAAAGCTGCATTCTACATTAAAATTGCAGACAGCATATCAAAACAGTTCAACTTAACAGCTCAGCAATATCCAGATTGTGTTTACATCTTCAAGGTAAGTTTGTACGAGAAATCTAGATGATATGTGGTAAAATCATCCCTTTTGAATCAGAGTAACAGTATATTTATAGTGAGACTTTCACTATTTTCCCTTGGAAATTGTAGAAATGAAGTTTGCCTTGCTGTAAATATGCTTATGTTTTACAATGTATAAGATGCACCCCCAAATTCAAAGAAATGTTAAGGTATAAAATTAAAAATCAAACAAATTGAAATATGTAACCATTTAAAACAGGTTATTCAGTTGCAATAATCATCATCATACTAAAAAATGAATATGAACCATAATTAACTGACTGTTGCTGATTCTGGGTTCACCTGCTCTGGCAAGGATGACAATCTTCTCTGTATGACATGCACAGTGTTTTTGAGGCATATTTTGAAGGTGAAAAAGTGTGACTATACACTGGAAATTGATTTTGTTAAAATAACCATTGATCATCCTGTGATTTCTGAAAGCAGTGAAGGTAGTTTGTTTGTCTATTTACTTTCTGATTTCTTTCACCAGTTATTTTACTGTCACTTAAGTTTATCATGAAGCAAATATATACTGATAACTCATTAGCTACTGTTTGTTTTGCTTCTGGATATATTATGTAGGGTATTTGCAACAAGACTTACGTTTTTGTGTTGTTTGCAGTTTTAAAACAGGTACAAGCAACAAAACATACATGAAATTCCATATTCTTTTACAGAGAGACTGATAATGCATGCAAAACTGCATGGTCACGTAGTTCAACAGAAATTTTTAGGTGGAACAAATTGTGCCTTTGCAGGATAAATTTTCCAAACTATGCAAAGAAGGTAACAGTGCATGCAATATACTGCTGTAAACGGTTACAGGGTTAAGTCAAATATAATGAAAGGGCGGATTGGAATTAGAGTTGACAAACAGATAAAGAGACTGTGGATAATGGCTGGATAGGACAGGGAAAGGCCTGTGTTGTGCAATGGAAATTGAGAATGTAGCACATTTGCTGCTGTGTATTGTAGATATTATACTATAACCTTTTTGAACTCTCCTAAATCAGTAAGATTTTCACCACTTCTCACATTTTCACAGTTTACAGAATTGTCATAAGAATCAGAAACAGTCATTTTATTATATAAACCATCACATACGCAAGCTTTACAAATCAGTCTTTTAGCAAGTACAGCAGCATTGTGTTCCTTCTTACTTACCATGTTTGTAAATAACAAATCACTTGTAAAATGTGATTAGCATAGCTGGAAAGGAAGCATTCTTTCTTTAAACTGTTTAGTACTGATATGTTGTAATATGTTGTGATCTGTGGAAGTTTGAGTGCATTTAAGAGACATTGCTTGGAGAAATTTATGACTTTGTGAGCACTGACATGAATATACCCATTGAAATGTGTGACATTGGTAACAGAATTGTAAGTTTTTTTTATTGCAATGAGTGTGTTAATATTGAAAGATTAATATCTGGTTTATTTTCAAGTATGATGTGTGCTTATAGGATGGGTTTGTGTTTCGTCTGCATGTGGCACATCAGCATGAAATATATCTCCTTAAAAAGACAACCACTCCAGAGGGAGTGACCAAGTACAGAGACACAGAAGAATCACTTGATCTGGAGAAGAGAATTGTTCACCTTCCAAAACTCACCAGTGCTTTGCATGGGTCAGTAGTACAGCAGATTCTAATAAACAGATATTTGTTTGCATGTTATAAGCCTTCAAGCAAAATCAAACATAGCTAGAAATAATTTGGATATAATATGGATCTTCACAAGAATCACATACCACTCTACTGGAGGTAGATAGTCATTTTGTATCCACAAGCAAATCTTATAACAAGAAAGTTATCAACTTCACTGCACAGCATTATTTTGACTGACCAGGGTTTGAACATATCTGATACTGGGTGTCCATTTGGGTATTTATTGGCCATATTAAGTTTTTGTAGTTTTCTCTCCATTTGGTTTTTCCTTTTATACTCCTTATAATTGTAATTTCTGCTATGATTTTCCTGTGTCCAAGTTTCTGTTCAATATGGACATGCGAATTATAAGATAAAGTTTGAACATTAACTGCGTAGTTTCTGACCAGAACTTTGGAATTATCATTGTAACAGCCTAGTTATCTGTTCTTATACTTATGCCTCATGATCATGATTTTTGTATGTGTGTCAGTCACTGAATTATAGATTCCTCTCAATCATGACATAACCATGAAGACTAGTGTTTCATAGAGCTTAAAATCACATAAACCTAGCTTTTACCTTGGTTCCATACATCCGTGGCTCAGAACTCATTGCTGTGAAGGGGTATCCCTGACTACTTCATAAACAGTGCCCGAATGGGCAATACCCATAATCCATATGATGTGGCATTATTCGTGAAGCGAAAAATTTGTGTGTGAAAAGAACAAATTTGATTCACAGTGATAAAAGAAGACCAACCCTTTTGAATTGCTGTAACATGGTCATTGAGTGTATTTGTTTCAATGTTTGGATACTTGTTGCATATCTAACAGCTGTCTTTTGTTTGTTACAGATTGCACCAACAATACCCATCGTATGGTCCCACTTGTTGCCTGGCAAAGCGGTGGCTGTCGGCACAGTTGTTGGATCCATATCATTTCCCAGAAATGTGTGTTGAGTTGTTGGTTGCATCCCTTTATCTGATGCCTGAACCATACCAACCACCAAATCAGCCGCAGCTTGGGTTCTTCAGGTTTCTACACCTTCTGGCTTCCACGAACTGGAATACTGAATGTGTCATTCTCAATCTAAATGCTGAAATGACAAGTGAGTACTTACCTGATGTTGGATCTGTCATGTTACTGTATTTGTGATGAAATATTTTGTGATAGTGGTTTTTGTCGTAGGTAGAAAAGATGTTTGTAACAGAACAAAAGTTTAATTTCATGAATTGAGCACACAAAGCTTTTAACCTCCGAAGTCAATGCTTGTCTAAATAATATTTAAGAATTCAGTCCATACTGCAAATAAAACACAATACATCACGTAAGATTTGAGGTTTTCACAGCGGTGAGTATGAAAATTTCTGTCTTCTGGATTGTTGCTCTGTGTAGTCTGATAGATGTTAACCAACGTTTCAGAGGTCATACTGCCTCTGTCGCCCTGATGATGGAGGCAGTATGACCTCTGAAACGTTGGTTAACATCGACCATACTACACAACGCAACAACCCAGAAGATAGAAATCTTCACAATACATCACCATTACAAAGATTAGCTGGTTAATGCTGTTTGAGAAAGTAATTGCTGTTCTAAATTGAGAATGACACGAAGCAAACTAAAACAAAATGCATAGTTACTGTTTGTTGAAGTAGCTCGTACATGTAGTTACCATTGAGCTTTAAAGAGTTAAAGACAGAGTTTGTAAGAAGGCGTTGTTGAAATTATATTTAGTCATCCATTTTAAATAAATTTTACTTACCATGTTTGTTATTGTATGTGTCAATATATTATATGCCTTGTTTTCAAAGTGATACAAAAGAAATTGTGAAGTATATATGAAAGATACCTTACAATAAATTAATGAAGAGAAAACCTTGGTAGCATGAAGTAGACCAGTTACATTCATCTAGTGCTTGGGTTAAAATGTGTGCAGGTTTATGTCCATGCTCCTTGTATATTGTCATGGAATTATGTTTGTTACAGGATAAATTTAACTTTGCTATTTTGTAGCTTCAGTTATCTTAACCCACTCGTGATCATTATGCATATTCCTGTGTCTGTGTTATTGTGAGGCTTGTTATGGGGGAGCTGGTTTTTGGTTAGACCTGAAAAAATTTCCGTGCCTCTTCTGTGGTACATAAAAGAGAAATAATTACATCTGTAGTTTATCTTTTGATATATTTTAAACTATAATTAAAAACTTTTACCACCAGATAACACTTTGTTTAAAGAATGCAGTTTGCTGCAGCTCTGAGATTGTGATGCTGAAACTGTATTGAAATCCCACAAACATTTGAACGCCCACCATTTTCTGTAAAATACTGGTACAGGAGTGTCATCTTTGAATTAAAAACCTACTGATGAAGGAGTTAATGACTGGTTCTTTTTACTTGTTGTCCATTTTAAATATTTTTGTATTATTCATATTATATTCCTCCTTTTTTCAGGGGAAGATATCCTAGAAATTGAAACGTGGTTCCACAATTGTCGTACTACATTGCCTGCCTTGTTCCTGTCAACACCATATGACAGGAAGAACTCCATATGGACAAAGGAAGCTCCTTCACTGCAGATTCTTATCCGTGTGGCTCTGCTTGCTGGAGAGGCTCTCAGAGTTATAGAACGTCTGCTCTTCTTACCCATTAAATCTGACTGGAAGGTTAGTTTGCTCTGGTGTATGTTAACTCTCACTGGGTTCTTTCTGCAGTAACTGTTGTGCATTGTGTTTGTGCTTGCAATGTAGTTCTTTATTCATACATCAGTCACAGGAAAACTAGACCAGTTATCATTTGGAAACCAATTACAACCATTGCTTTGTTTCTCACACATCTTTCTGCCACAATCTTGTTAGTACCACTCATTTCAACTCCCAGTGTGTTTTAGTTTTATTTTATTGATAAATCCACATTAATACATACTGTATTTGCTCGTGTATAAGATGAAATAGGAAGTAAGATAATTCTTCACTTCCAAGAGAAAATGTTTAAGGATTTTATTGCTTGTACAGATAAAATTCTGTGGTTAAAACCTACTTTAGCTCAGTACTTGTATCTAACAATACTTGCATAACATAGGGTGGCAACTGAATTGAACTGAACTTTCATTTGTAATGTTAACGTGAGTGACGATATTTTAATTTAATAGTTGTTATAGACTAAAGTGTGTTCCATATGCTAAACTTTATGTGATACTGTGTATCCTAGGAGGGTTTGGTTTTCTCCATTTTGTTTACTTTCTATATCAACTTTTGTATGGGATAAGAGGATAGTGAATTGTGATTTTGAAAGGATGTAGAAGGAACAATGATGTTTGGTAAAAAGTTGTTTTTGGTGCGAATTTGGCGTTAGGAGACAGGCGACTGCAGGTTCACTGGTGTCACAGAATAATTTAATCTAATTTCTGTTTGGTTTTGTTGTTACAGCAAATTTTTCGACCACCTCTAGAGGCTTATGATGTGCTGATACATTTGCTCCCCAAGCTGAATTCACGGTGCTTAGAAGCAGTAGATGTGAAGCATGAGTGGTCAAATCATCGGCTACGAGCTTACCACAAAGAGCCTTGCGAAAAGATTCCAATTACAGGGTTCAATCCTGTTGATTGCTTTCTAGCAGAGCTAAGGGTAAGCATACTAAGTCATTAAAAAATGAATTTAATTTTCATGTTGCGCCATTTAATGTCAAGAGCTTTATTGGCTGGCTGCTACTGTTTTACAAGTGCCCCATGGAAGGGATTGGATTGGATCATGAGAGTTGGTCCTTGTCAATTGTTTAGTATGTCCTTATGCTTTTCCTTTAAAATAAAATATTATAAATAGAGACTCTGTTCTTGTGAAGTACAATGGAATCTATTTGTTTGTTGTATTCGATTTTTGTTATGTTTCTGTCAAATGAGGTAACTCATTTGATATTCTTTCATATAAGGTTTTCCTCATTTTAGCGTTCAGATTTCACTCTGTCGACTTTGAAGTTCTGTTGTCCCTCAAGAAATATTATGCTCAAATTTTACTGTAATGGTATGCTTTCATACCCAGCAAAGATAAGTTATGGCATCTGTACTTGTAAATAAATATAGGCATTCATATTTCATATTTCAGAATGTTTTAGGACATAGTATTCTGCATTTAAAATATTAATTGTGTATTGTTTGTTCTCTTACAGGAGAACTATAGTGACTATGCACTGTTTTTCTGTGACATTTATGGGGGTAATTTCATTGCTGTACTTTGGAAACCATCAGCACTATTGCCGAAGGATTTTAAAGTAAGTAAATACCACACCTATCAGCTCAGCATGTGTCCACCACCAGAATGTTTTCCCAGATCCTGCGTTGAAGTAATCCAAACTTGATGATACTGGTGTTGTCAAAATTTCCAGTTTTACAGAAAATTGGTGTACATGATTTATTTAAAAATGATAATATTGTGATGCTGCATTTGCCAAGAATAAATAATCCAGTCTCTAGAAACTTTAATTGAAACAAGAAATTCAACATTCTGTTATACAGTTTCTTTTTGCTAAACTTTGTCATACCCTCATGTCAGTACTGTGGCATGTCCAGCTTGTAGAAAAGGCTGTTGCTATTTTTGTAATGTTGGTGCAGTGGGTAACAGTATAATGTTTAACCATCCAGTACTTTATAGACAAGTGACGTGCATGTTATGGCCAGCATGCAAACACATTTCGAAACAGCTGCTATCCTACTTATGTTTTCCTTGTGATTTTTGCTTTTACTGTTCCTAGCCCCTAAGAAAAATATTACTGGCAAACAGACATGGTCAGTCCTATAAAGTGTTCTTTGGGTGTTGTTTGCCCATGCTAGAGCATGAAGAATACCTAAAAATTAAAACAGTTAATTTTTACAGTTGACTCTCTTGAGATGAGCATTCCCAGGCTGTAATTTGCATCTGTTTCTGGAATAATTCATACAAATGTTAAACATTGCAAGATATGTATTCTTTTTTCTGTTGACAGACTCAACATTTCATTTTTTAATTTTTTAATTTTAGGTGTCACATATAAACTGTCACAAACCTTCCAAGGATGGTTCAAAGGTTGAGTTGAATGTTGATGCAATTGTAGAAGATTTTTACATCTTAGGAAAGGGAGTCATTTCAACAATTGATGTGAAGTCTGGCAGTCCATTGTAAGGAATATAATCCTGAATGAGATGAGAACATGGATTTCATCAAAACTCAACACTACGCATTTACATTCTGTCTTCTTCTTCCTGTGATGTGACTTTTTTCCCTCTCTCTCCCCCAGTCATACAAAGCCCCCTCCCAAGGCTTTATACTGTGTTGAGAGCAGTTTCCTGTTCAATCAACTGCCAGTTTGCTGGACCTGTTGCAGCTTCACCAGAGCCCCATCTGCCATCGTTTCAGGGTTCCTGCCCCAACTCCTGCAGCAAGAATGGTGGGGTTGGCCTTTGAGAGAGTGCATTCTCTCTATATATTCAAATGTTAACTTCACTGCCTTATGTTAGTGTGGTTTTGTGGCGACCATTACTTTAATCTTAAAATGAAAAACTAGTGAATAATTCAGTGGGTCATGTAAGATTTTGTGTTTGTAACAAAAATAATGCTGTGTAAGATTTGAGGTTTTCACAGAATATGAAGTCATACTGCCTCCTTCATCAGGGCGATGAATCGCAGTATGACCTCTGAAACGTTGGTTAACATCTATCAGACTACACAGCGCAACAACCCAGAAGACAGAAATCTTCTGGTTCTGTCTCACTTTCAACTTGAACTCGTAATTAGGTGATAAGTACCAATCAGATAATTCTGTGATATTTATTTTGAAAGCTTAATTTTATAGTAGTGAGGGTCCGCAGTGGCCGCGCGGGTTGAGGCGTGGGTCTTGTGCCTCTTGGTCGCAGGGACTGTGGGTTCGAATCCCACTCAAGCCATGGATGTTTGTCCGTGTTTTTCTGTGTTGTGCTGTCCTGTGTACAGGTAGAGGCCTTGCGACGGGCCGATCCCTCGTCCAAGGAGTCCTACCAAATGTCCATAGATCAAGCCAACTGAAA
>NW_019060305.1:47370-69216 GCF_000696155.1 Zootermopsis nevadensis | reverse complement strand
ACCTGAAGATCAAAGCAGATTCTCGCTTCCGAAACGTAATTTTATAATTTATTCGTTGGGCAAAGTCCAAGAGAACAATTTTAATTATTACGAAACGGTGTAGGCTGTATTTCGGGCATGCGTTATCTAGAAATAAAGCTGGTCTCAGCCTTATTTCTCCTGCCAAGGTAGGAACGTGCGTTAAGCCTCACGTAAACGCCTTCTTTACGTCAAAAGGGCGTGGCCTTCAGGAATAGAAATGGCTTAGATTTAATTATACTTGCTGTCCGCCACTGAAAACATATATAAACAATTAACGTGCTTCTGCATAGCTCTGAACGTTGTGATATTTACTATGTACTGACATCGACTTCTGTATTTTCTGCATGGCGTCTTTTCAATTTTGTCCAGCTTTAAATTTCTTACGAAGAAACAAGACACATTAATTAGAATCAGGGAAAATTATATATACTGAATTATTTATGAACATTTTATTTCAGCTTTCTGAACGAGCAAAGTTTCTCTTACCTTTGCCTTGATAACTTCAGAACAGCCGAATTTTCTGCTTTTATAACAGATTGCAGACGGAGTTCTGTGTTTACAACATGGCTTACAGGCCGTGTAACATTCTCTCCGTGTATGTGATCTGCTGCTTGGTATGTTTGGAGTCAATTGACGGATTTTCATACAATTTTTCTACTCGGATGACATATTTATTGGACAGTCTAATTAATCGGTATCATATGTAGAAGACATAGTTTAAAATACGTTCTGTGTGTATATTAGTGATGCCTGAACACGGAATTATAACATTATCATAGCCAGTAAACACATTTTCATGGTTGTTTACTTAACCGTCATCAAAATCAGATGTAATTTAAAGTAATGAGTTTTCTCTTACTAATGATAAGAAGGTGACCTGTATGAAATTTCTTTCCAAGTAATATCCTACGTTTTTCTCTTAATTTTTAATTCTCTGAGTACTAATATTTTAGTGATCATCTCGTTTACAAACAGACATTACTGTTAACAATTTATCCTTGTGATTGTGTTCTTTTCTACAGAGACCAAGTTTTACACACATAAACTAAGAAGCAGTATGAATATGGTCAGTACACATCAATTACTCCACAGATTAAATTATCATTAATTCTTTACTAGTACATTATTTAACAACGGTGATTTAACTTCAGAAGTGACATAGCATGAAGTGGGGTAGGTTGATGATTATGAATGCTGAATAAGTAAAGATTAGGAAGGAGGCTGCAGTGGCCTATTTTAGTACACAGTGCTGGATTTTATTTAAATAAATTCCTTCTGTTTAGCAGTTTATTTACATATAGGAATTTAACTGTTTTCTGTAGAGACAAGTGGTAGATCTTATTTGTCTAATGGTTCCGGACATCAGATCCAGTGGAAAGGTCAAGTGTAAACACTTTCATGCGGGATGTTTTGTGTGTACCATGGCAAAGGTTATATTTATCTCTTATATTATAACTGCCATTCGCACAGACGCGTTTGCATCTGGTAAGCTGGCAATTGTACGGTATTTTCCTGTAAATTGGAAAGCGATTCGAGGCGTGTAACTACAAGATCCGAAATGGTTCGTGTTTTTACATTTGTGGTCGTTACAGAGCGTTTCCTCACAGCCAGTACCTGCTGTGCTCATTAAACTCTGCTATATCGAGAATGGGGAGGAAAAGAAATGAAGGTATGAAAAGTAAGGGAATGAATGATAAACACAGGAAAGTTTGCTCTGTATGTGTTTAATTTTGAAAAAAGCTACTCCATCGTAACACTTCCCTGGTTTACACTCTGATAAAGACAGTTAATGTCGTAAAAGTGTTCAGAGTCCGACTGGTCTTTTCGGAAAATTGCATGTAAGAGTGAGTGAGATGTAAAATTACTTTGCGGGATATCGTCAGGACGGTGATAATATTCAAAGAGAATACATTAATTTATTAAAATAAATATTTTATGCCTTAACTTGTTTTCTTTACATTCTTATGTAAGGGACATAACTACATTACAGTCCATTGGTGTAAGATGAACGGGGAATTTGACTTTGTACGGTTGGCGCGCCGTAAGAAGCAGAAAGAAGCTCATAAGATAACTGAGTCCATAATTAACAGCTGTCCTATTTTCCCAAGATATCTCGGGTTGATAGTTTTTGCAAAAAATAAATAAATAAAAATAAATAAGTTACTTCGGGTCATTTCTCTTCCATGCAATTTTTACTGAACCGAGTAAATTTGGGTCGTGAAGAAAATAAACATGTCAGACTCTAGATGACAGTAACTGTCTAGTTGATGTACGTGGCAAACGTACATTTGTATTTTTTTTACGCTAGATCGCAAGCGAATATGACCTTTACGACTCTCTAACTCCCACACTAGCTGCAGTGCCAATTGTGTGCTGGTAATGTGAAGAAAATGTTTACAAACAATGAAAAGAAACCCGAGATAACTCGGGGTAATAATCGTTACAGTTATGCAAACGACATTTGGCACAGCACGATTAAATATTTGTCATCAAAGACATATCAATAATTTAATTTTCTGGGTATATCCGAACAAGAAATAAAAATGTAATGTTGTGGGTCATAATTTTAGGAAGAAATCAGGAAAGGGGTTAATGCTAGTTGTACCATAACATCAGAAAAATCTAAGGTATATTCTGGGTTCATGGCTGAATAAAGTTGTACCATCTCACTAAGTAATATACACTTATTTACCAAATAACAAAAAAGTTATTTATGGTTTTTCCCCACTAATCTTCTTTTTCTGGCAAAAGCTGTTCGAACGAACAGCGACGTTAGGTCGGACCTGACCGCCCCAGAAGATCTCATCACATTTAATCACCGTGAAAGCATCAAGTTTTGTGTAATGTCCATTTTATGTAATTAAAAAAGAGACAGTAATTAAATATGGACTCTTCTGGAATGTTGTGCCGCGTGAGAACCATAAATCTCACCAAGTCAGTAATTTTCTACGATTGCCCCTTCATTTCTCACACTTTATTAAGAGCTATTTATATGTTATCATTTTCCAGTTGTCTACAAATATGGCAATCCCAGTGGAAGGGGGAGTTTTTGAAAGACTCTATTGTCTGTTCCTTCTCCCATGCGAAGGAATTTCCTCAGGTTTGACATGTCTATCATTAATACGACGTCAAGTAGTTCCTTCAGCGTTGATAAACACCCTTTTAATTATTCAATCATTCAGTCAGAGCTTGTTCGGCCACGTATGAATATGAATGTCTCTGAAATGAGACATTTAATAAACTTTCTGAAGCTAAACACAAGAGAATATAAGTCATTATAAGTGGGAAGGGAAATGCTCAATTATGAGCTAGAGAGAGATTTCATTGCTCGTTTCTTTGGAAACCAAGGGGAAAAAGTTGAGTCCGTTAAGTAACCTAAGTATACAGTCATTAACAGTCTGTGTAATTTCGCTCTGCGGGAATTTGTATGCGGTTCGGTGCTTGCAACGTATGTTCGTTCTTTCTGTGATTATTTCTTAGAGGGAAGAATGAAAGTAAATGAATTCCATCTTATAAAAAGTATATTTGAATTTCCTGTGTTGAAGTCGCCGATTGGGAGCGAAGAGCTGTCATCCGTAACCTCCTTTAATTTACTAGAATCGAACTCTGCAGAATCCTGATTTTTCCAATTCCATATTTGCATATCCTTTCCCGGATATAATCTAAGCTTCTCTCTTGAATTTTTGGGGGAAGGGCGCAGGGGTGAACAAATATGAATAGTTTATAGCTACCGATGTTACCGTCATGATTGTCATTTTATGCGGATATGAAACTTACCCTCTCATTCTAAGGGAAGAACGCAGATTAAGGATGTTGGCATATATAGTAGATATTTGGACCGAGGAGACAGACACAGGACTGGAATAGGCTTAATTTGTAATATTTACCGAATGTTACTAATTTTATTACAAAAAACGGATGAGACTGGCGGTACATGTAACACTCATGAACAAAATGAGAAATGCACGCACACATTTTTGTCTGGAGAACACTTGAGACGTGAACAGGGGATAATATTAAAATTGGTCTTTGAGAAATAGGACGGGGAGGGGTTTTGGATTAGATTTAGCTGGCTGTGTAGATAGGTTTGAACAAAACCAAAGAATTTCTAGGCTATTTGAATAACTAATTGAACGATTCTTTTGTTATTTAAATAGACCGAGGTGTTGCAAGGAATTGTACGTAAGTACTGTTTTATGATGGCGATGATATAACAGGTTGAAATCGAGATAACACACACGTGGTCTGAAGGGACCCTGGTCTAATAATCGTAATTAGAGCCTGCAGCCTCACCCACATGTGAGAAACACGAGTTCTGACCTCTACATCATGACTTTCGGTTTTATACAAGCGTGTGGAATCATGACTACATTATTAAGGCGATGGTCGTCCTGATCATGGAAGCAGGAAGCACCTCTGAAACGTCGGTCAGTTTCTATCAGAGAATATAGCGCAACATCCCAGAAGACAGTCATCTACTCGCCACCGAGAGCATCTGAAATCTCACTATGCTGAAACATATATGACTTAATCTTTATTTTGTGGAGTTACGCAAATGAATGGCATACTGGTACTATTTTTGTAAACTACAATAAGAATTCTCTTTAAAATTGAAGGCTTAAGAAAGACTGTTACCATAAATCGATAGTTTAAAAGTTTGTTTTAAATCCCCATTTCTTTTAAGTCCTAAAATCTTCGTACGGATACATTTTTACTAAGAAGAACACTGAATAAATTTAAAAATGTAATTCGGTCGCTGCTGACAACGCCATCTGGTTTGGCCCTACCAGGCTTGTACTAACATGATCCGATCAAGCAAAGCAGGTAACAGAAACAAACCATTATTTATAATATTCTGCCGAGATTTCGAAGACCGTACACCGGTTAATTTATGCTGTGGGAATAATAACTTTATGAAATTAAAAGGTGCGTTAATGGGCAACAATTAGCTTCTCCTGATGACAGAAAGAAACAGCTCAGAAAACAATAATAATTAGTGGTGTGCACAAGTTTATAGTGAAAAGGAACTTTTTGAATGCAATGATTCACTTAACTTCAACAGCTGAAAAGCCAATTATACAGGTACGTACTAAAACACGAAACAACAAAATAGTTAAACAAAAAATATGTAAGAAAAAAAATATTTTGAATATGAAAGCCGACTAATATCAGTTCGCAAAATAGTCTTTATTAAAGACCCCATTGCTCCTGCAGATTGCATTGGCAGCAGAAACCTATCTGGCTGAGAAATTGGCCTTGAAGTTAAAATGCTCTGTAAAAATATAGTCTCTGACCCAGAGGGTATTTGCAGACTAACAGTGTCTAAAATGGATGATCAACTAATTTACCTTCAGAAGCATCTTTAGAGAAAGGCCATCAAGATACTTCCTTGAATGGAATATTAAGGAATTTAATCTAAGTAAAATGTGTCCATATTTATAATCGCACACGCCATTAAAATATCGCGAAAAAGTTATAAATTCGGTTTTTGTCCTCCTTCCACCTGAATACGAAATTAAAACCAACGACGTATAGGCTGTGGTTCAAAATAAAGCCCAGACGATGGATTAAGCCCAAGGAAATTGTACAGAAACAAATTGTCAGCTTTTGTGGAACCCGAAAGTTAATTAGAATGTCTGCAAGAGACCGTCACTTGAGCTCGCTTTTCCATTCATTTATGGTTATGACTAAGCATTTTTAAAGCCATACACGTGACATATCCACGCACACGTTTCCCCACTTTTGCTTCATGCCAGGGCTGTGCAACCGACATTTTGAAAATCAATGCTTCATTGGTTGTTTTGTGGCGTGTCTAACGTCTCTATCACGGTCATAGGTAGAATGTGACTATGACCGAGCTGAAAAACACGTGGAAGTAGGCAGAAACTAACATAACATGAAATCTCTGTCAGGATAGGAGGCCTGTGGAAAATTATAGAACCTCTAACAGGAAGAAAAAGGAATATTGACTGCTTAACAGTAACTTTTGGTTATCACTGTTTGTGTCGAGTTCATGTGCTTCGCTTGCCTTTGGGACCAGAGTGTACTTTTCCTGGCCTTTACGCAGTTTGTGTCTCCTCTATTCGCGATGCTTCGAAGCAGCGCTGCAAACTGTGGCTTATACCTAAAACAAATCTGAAGAATAGCATAGAAGCAACAACCTTAAGGGACGCGGGGGGTGGGGGTGATATCATGTCGTAGTTATTTGTGTCGTTTGGAGCGCTGGTGATCGGTGTTTGTGACATTCACCTAATGACGTGGTCAGTGAGTGGTTAAAATGTAGTGAATGGAGCATGAAAAGTGTGTTGTGCAATTATAATAATATAATTTAGAGTGAAAAGTGAAATTAATTGAAACTGCTTGAAGAGTGACAGTGTGTCGTTGATGTCTTCCGATGGACTGAAGTCTCGGTGTAGGATTCAGGTAAGAGGAAACGTCTATATGTTATAATTAGTCACCGTGGATGTGGTTGGATAATGCCACAAAGGAGACGCCATTATATCTCGATGGCCGTGTTTCCCTTCGTGATGTTCTGACGTATTTTTACAGTCTGTGTACAGATTGAAGAAAGATTATACTGAAGTTTTTTCATAAAAAGTAAAAAGTAAAGTTTGTCCCACTATACGCCATGTAGGCGTTTGGGGTGAGTGGAGGTATAGCTCCTCTCTTCCTTGACCTCGGCACTAGATGGGGGTGAGTGGTCAGCATCACGCCCCGGCCGGCTTTACCCCCGGGAAAGGACCCCGGTACCCATTGTAGAGGAGGCTGGGTGGGTCCCAGAGCCGGTCTGGACGCAGAGGCTAGAGGAAAAATCCTCTGCCCCCGTCGGGGATCGAACCCCGGCCGTCCAGCCCGTAGCTAGTCACTATACTGACTGAGCTATCCCGGCTCATGAAGTTTTTTCATACGTTTATTTTTACTCGACTTTACAATATGTCATTAAGTCACTTTGGGTAAATCGGATCAATATTTGTGTAAATTCGGCAAAATGTAGTTTCCATCTTCAGAATGAATTCACCCTCTTGATGATGGCAACTGAAATGTTTGCCGAAACGTTGGATAATCCTCCTTAAGAATCTACGCGGCGTACCCCCAAAAGCCGAAATTCCACATTGCACTTCAGCCGCCAAAAAAACTTTAGGATAAATATCCCCCCCCCCTCCCAAGTTGGGCGGAAAACTAGGAGGATTATGTAACACATTAAGGTAGTCGGGAGTTGCAAGGTTACTGATGATGGTGAGACACATTTTGTCAAATTGCTTGTTTGTGCTTTTTCCATGTAGCACAATATTAAGTTTGTGTTAATAGCTGTAAATAAAGCCCGAATTCTGAAATGCTTGTGAAGTGATCATGTTGTAGAGTTCGGTCTTATATGCAGTAATCTTAAATAAAACCATATTTAAAAGCAGAATGCCGTTTTAGGTTCAAACTGGCACAAAATCCCTGCTTCGGGGCGTTGTAGTAGCAACAGCGTTGAGTGCCTTCGCCATTCGAATGATTTTTAGGAACCTCGTCTGTAGAAGACATACGTTTACGTCTTCATACACGGCCTCAGTGCTTGTCGGGCGCCTTTGAAATGCCCGATTAGATTGTCCATTTTGCCCCATTCAGCATTTTGCCCGGTGAAGTCTCTGAGCGTATGTAATGACAGTTCCTTAACTGTGCGTCTGATAGTTACATCTTGTAGCTTCTTTCTTAACAACAAACAATTATGGCGTTTTACGTTTAGAATATATGTATTAGCTTCAAGTCTTATTCTTCATTGCCTAGCTTTGAGGATAACACCTAGTTTTAATACGTCTAAAAACGAGAATATGAATCTCGTTTATTTTTTTTTCTCTCTCGTTAGTTCATAATAACTATTCTTCTTTACCATGTGATAATGTTGACCTCGTAAGAACTTTACCCAATTGTGTACCTTTCTAGACAAATAGGCTGTCATGAAACATTCATTAATATGTACCTATATAATTTCAAACTACCGTTTAGTGTGGTATTATAACTTAAAACTGTAATTGCTGTATTCTAGGAAAATAAGAGATCACCTCCTTCAGTAAATTACTGTTATCATGGTGGTTAGGCACGAATAAAATTCATACTCAGTGCCAGCGCCCACATCCCGTAGGAATCGTCATTCAATAAAGGGTTCTTAATGGGAACAGACTGTCCTCAGAGTCCATGTCTGTTTGAGGATCACAAAGCTATCGGACACGCTACCAGGTCATTCGCTGCGCTCTGTCGGGGTGTCCATTAACTTCATTAATATACTACATTGTAGCTAAATCACATGCATAGATACTGGAAGCGTGGGTTTACTAATCGTCGGAGCCATTGGGATCAAATGCAGCTCTGAAACATGAGTACGCAAAACAGGCCTGATGCTTGTAACACAGAGATAGCATTGCGGGTGTCTGTGTCCACGGAATTAAAAGTAACTGAGTTTCATAAATTTTATGTGAACTTTAGTGTCTCAAGGTCCCTCCGATATCATAACGTTTAAACTTTGAACATGATAACATGGCGGTTGTGTTAAGTCATTGGTATGTACCACAAGGAATCTGTTATGATTCAGGTGGTGGAAACTGAAGGTAACTAGATAACATAGGTCTTCATAGTACATCTTGCATTGCTGTGAATTTTATAAGTAAAGTAATACTTATAAACATTCCTGACTGCTGACTGCGTGAGATTTGTAGCTCCCATTGCAGCGAGTGTGAAGATGGACGTCTTCCAGGTTTCTACATCGTGTAGTCTGGTACAAGTTTGCCGACGTTTCAGAAGTGCTTGCCTCCATCGTCAGGCCGATGAGTCTGCAAATTACCTTTGCCTGAACTTGCTTTATTTTAGAATGCATTCTTTTATGTCTTCCAATTTTGATACAAATGGTTTTAATGCTGCAGAAATATTGAATGTCGAATTGATTATGATCTGGCTGATTATTATATATTAAAATTTTACGTCTTGAACTACGAGTTCAGATTCTGAATTATTGTACTTGGGAGTCGAAGTCGGAACTCTAAAGACATGCTGAAATAAACTGTTACGGAGTTAAGCAAAAAAAAAAAAACCTTGAAGAAAGTAAATTATATTGGCCGAAAATGGCGATATTATTTGTGGAATCTGAATGTATCTGTGCCATTTGATTATTTTGGAAAAGGTGCAGGGAAAAACAATATTAGTCTATGCCAGATCTTAATAAGTTATGGTATGAAGGTGATACTGAATTTATCTGTACCAGAATTACGACAAATGGCGGCCTCTGGACCCCGATCTTACATACCCTAGGCCCTTCGTCTCACTTTATAACATTAGTTTTTTTCCGGCAAGGGCTGTTAACCGCTCACCCAAGGCACAAGCTGGGTGATTAACTGTTGTTGGCTTTTCGCTAGGGCTTATTCAACGTGTCACCATTGTCAACACACCAGGCAGATGAAACAGGAAACTTAGTAGAAACGTAGTTGTTTAATCTAAATCTTGGGATTGGTATCTCCTCTACGTTCTCTGTGTTAGGTACGCCGCCAAACCTCTGTCTGATGGAATATGGTAACAGCATTTACCTTATTTAATCTTTCCGTTCGCCCAGGGAGATGGGGTGGATTGAAATACTCAGAAACTGTAAATTACAGGCCGGAATTGTATGCAAATGATGGCTAATGAGGAACTGGCATTAAAAAAATAACGCTAAGCCGTACAAACAGATGGTGCTGTCGCTCAGCTATTAGGCTTTTCCAGTCTTTTTTGGAACCCGCACTTTCATTCCCGTGTTCACGAGAACATGTCACCGGTCAGTAACCTGAGACAGGTTAATAGGGTTCACACCCTCTCATCTTAAAGTGCATTTTGAACAGGAAACGTAAGTCTTGGAATGGCCACTTTTCTGTAGGCCTTCCAATCCAGGTCTAGTACTCACTTCTCTGTAGGATTTGAGGTTTTCACAGCTGTGAGTCTGAAGATAGCTGTCTTTTGGGTTGTTGCGCCGTGTAGTCTGGTAGGTTTACCGACGTTTCAGAGGTCCTTGCTGCCTCCATCATCAGGGCGATAACTCCACACATTCTTATCTTGACATTAGTCAGTGGCAAGGAAATAGTTCACTTGGGAACACTCTTTACTATTTTAAATAAGCTCTGAATTGTAAATTATGAGGACTGCAGATAGCGACAAACTGGTGTGATAGTTTTGCTATCATGACTCGATTTACGGAGCCTCGTTTGTGATACGAAGTGAACCAGATGAAAGTGGGATTGGTACAAGGCAAGCTTTATATTACGCACTCTGTCGCCCACCCCTCCCCCAAATTGTCCCTGAAATCAACGAAATAACCAGTAATACATATCAAATAGCCTATCAAGTGTTGTTTAAATTCGTTCTGCTTTGAAATCAGCTGAAACGTAATTTAATGCTGCATTACATAACTTCAAATAGATTCAACGCCATTTGCAACCTGCTATTGATGGATTTACATAAAGCTGTAAAAGATTTCGCCCACAATCGAAGTTAGACTACACGCGCGACATGTCTGTCATGGTTTGGAACACATACAGGCGTTCCGCAGTAACTCTGCATTCCCGGGCAACCGTCTGTTTGCATCGTGGTCTGAACTGGATGCAAGAGTGCGTACACTCTGCGCAGAAAGAATAAAGCCAAGTCGTAAACCGGAAGTGATGGAAGCGTGCAGCGGTCGTCGTCTTGGTGATAGAGGCAGCAAAGACCTCTGAAATACCGGTAAACTTCTACCAAACTACACGGCAGAACAACTCAGCATGTCCTAGGCTAAGGAATTCATATGACATCTGATCGTTTCTTCGATATTCGACTACAACCACACAACAAAATTAAAGACGATTTCGACAACCACATTCGTCAAGTTCTCGCATCAAAACCTAACCTCCAAAAAGCCCACCACCTCAGCAACACGAGAGACATTTAGATGGAACTTCGCCATACTTAATTTTATTACCCTTACGTATTTAATATTTCCATACTTTTATTTATTTTATTAACAACTACTTTAGCATTTAATATTATATTTATAAGTATAGATCCATACATCCCAACCATCATGCAGATTATATATTTTAGTATACATAAACGTCGCTTAATGTATTTCAACACCCGAAAATGGCGAATAGTTGAAACATGTAGTGCAAACATCTTACTATTGTGATTGAAATAAATAATCATATAATTGTGTTGACAATATCTACGAGCTATTACTGACACTACAAGATTAGCGACCATATGTCTTTATTTGCGGCCATGCATATAGCATTTTACAAATCCCTAAGAAGCAGGGGGGAAAAAGCTCCCTCAATCTGCCCTCTTCTTGAGCAAATATCGGATATCGATGCTTTTTGATCAATATTGATGCGGCATTGTTAGACTGTGGGATAATGCAGTCTTGTGACTTTGATACAGTTTCATATGTGCTCGAGAAAGAGGAGTGAAAAGTCTAGTATCAGGGTGGTTTGAAGATAACTCGAATTCGTAAATGGCCCGTGCAAGGATTGATTGAACATACACTCCTCATAGCCTCCGGAGAACACCGGATTGAACGAGCTGTCGTCAAGATCTCCTGAGAACAATCTCATTGCATGTCGGAACATGAATTTTCATGGCTACAGATTTTTATTGCGAAAATGGGTAAGAATACGGAGTCTGAGGAAATGGATTCCGTTTGCAGGTACATAGCGGATGTCTTTTCTTGCGTTCAGACATTACCTTACAAACAGCTGTTAAGAGTGTTAGAGCAGGGGTCTCCATAAACATGACTTTCCCGGAGATTTCGTTTAGTTATTAGGTGGATCGCGTAAACTGAAGGCATAATTTTCAGTTTGTGTCAGTCCTTTGGTTTTGTTCACTGTAGAACGATTTAAAATTTGTTCACAACTTAATTTTTTTTTCTGGAAAATACCTTGTGTATGATGTAGGTATATAGATAGCTCGAGAAGATTTTAACAGTCGTGGGTTTTGTTATGGCGGTAATGAAACTTCAGTTTTCATAAAAGGCTGGAAATTTCTTTACTAGCTGAGCGACTATCAGCCTCTGAAGAAGGAATCACTACATGGAGTTAGTTACATTTGTGTAAGAGTTAATAAAATCTGTTTAATGATTATTTTTCTTTCAAAAAATCAGAAAATAATGTGGGGACGTGTATAACATTTACGCACGACGTTTGAACCTATTTAACTCGTAACGGAATACAAAACAGTAAATAAATACTCTATTTAATATCTTCTGAAACTGTTACGTTGAAGTTAAAGTTTTGTCTTTTCCACCCTTGACAGAGTAGGCGTTATCTTGTTTCGAAACCCCTGAGCTACAGGATATGCAACTTAAGGAATTGGACGACCTTTTAATATCTTTCCATCTGTAACAGAAATCATTTTTATTGCAGGCCCGTCTTTCATCAACTGCAGAGTAGGGGTTGAGATTATTAATTCTTGCGCTCTTGTGAGCTGTATGTCAAGACGAAGCTTGCTTACTTCTAAAGATTGTGTGTAATTGTACACTCTGTAACAAAAGTCAGGCTCGTAATATTTTCTATATCCGAAACCGGAAGTGATGTAAGAGTACAGTCAAATCATTCGTAATTATTAATTTATGTTTTTAATTATAGATACTGTTGTCTTTGATTAATAGTCTAGTATAAATAATATGTAATTAATGTAATGTATAGTAAAGCTATACACAAACAAATAATTAGGAGGTGACGAATGAGTGAAATTATGACGCCAGCTGTACGCTTGCATCACTTAGGATTTCGGTCTTAGAAATTTTTCTCCTCTTGGTTTTTGTTGCAGTGTGTTTCCCCGTGAGGAAAACGGAACTGAGTAAACAGATTCTAATTTATTGTTGAATATTTTCTGTATAATTAATGAATTTTATTTACTTCACTTATGCCTGCTCTTCTGTTTCGAAATTATTAGTCTGTATTGAGTTTTAGATCCTGCTTTGCTATATTCATATATCTTCATGGTTTTCTGTAATATTTGTATGTGATCATTGGATATATCCTGCAATAAACCATGCTTTATGTACTTTAATTTAATCCAACATTCTTCGTCTCCCATTATCCACATAATCATTCATGGAACGCTATAATGGTTTTCCATCATACACGTGGGTGTTATCCAATGCTGTATACAGCTTTTTAAATTTATCCTTTGATAATTTTTATACGTTTCGGGCCTTGGTGTTATTTGTTGCAGATGCAAATTTGTTGTTGCAAAGCTTATCGCACTGCACAGTACCACACATTTTATTTACTTTTAGGCCTATTCGCAGTGAAGTTGAAATATGAATCTGTTAGCTTAGCCATATTCGTCTGTCTTTAATTTTTGGGAGTTTCGTTCAAATTTTCTGCACACTATTGTTTTGGTTAATATCGGTCAATAACGGACACTTCACACGAAAACTTATATGCATTTCTGTGGAAATGTTGATCGTAATCCACCAAATATTTATCGAAGCAAGAAATGTTTGAAACAAGTTTTGCAGAGAAAAATTGGGCTTAGATTTATGCTCCAAGTTTCACAATTTTTCGCGTGATATGATTCTTATGCTGTGTCGTCTCATAAGTAGGGAACCATTTGACTGACGTGAAGATGGCAACGTTTGGGTTGTTGCGCCGTGTAATCTGTTAAAAGTTTACTGGTGTTTTAGAGGTGCTTGCTGCCTCCATCATCAGGGCGATGAGTAAGCAACCCAGAAGACAGCCATCTTCGTAGTCTCTGCTGTGAGAACCTGAAGTCTTATGTTAGACTGATTTTGGTCGTACTTTGTATTGAAGGTCCTTGCTTGTCCAGCCAACCTGTTTTGCGCTGTTAGTAAGACAATGCATTTTTATAACGCTTAGTTGCGAACACTCTTAGAAAGGAGAAAATGATTGATAATTATCTTATAAGGTGGGAACATAGACTGAGTGAAATGAGGATGGATCTGATTCAGGACTGTGTTTAATCCTTAGAGATTTGCTGACAGTGTGTTTCTTGGCGGCTGTACATATGTGTATCACCTTTATACACAATCAAAAATGAGCTTCAGCAGAGGAGAGGAATGTTATAGAACTGCATAGAACGTACCTATAAAAAGGGAGTGAAGTACAACAACCACAAGAAAATATAAACGAATAAAATGGCAAGAATAAACGACCGTCAACAAAGCAGTGAAGGAAAATATTTTGTTGTGTAAATGACGTCGTCTTGTGTTTGTTTATAGAACATGTGTCGTTTCCGCTGTCTAACTGTTTTTGTTGTTGATGTTGTATTAACAGAAGAAGGTCGGTTGCACCAGCTCTCATGGGATGGAATGGTCTTCGGTATTGCTTTCTTGCAGATCGATAAGAGTTTAATAAAATTCTTTGAATCTGTAGCGGGAAATTTGACGATGAGAAAATAACTTCTCTGAGGTGTAAACGATTGCAACAAGGCCAGTTTCCTCGCGGCGTTAAACTCTCCTTAATCGTAACAATGATAATTATTTGATAAGTTCGGTTTTCTTCAACCCGTACAACACTATAAATAATCGATGATCGTCTCCATCCACATTTCTTTCCTATTTATCTTCCACAGACAAGTTACCTTCCGGCACTAATGTACCAATATGTAAATGAAAAAGAGTGTAAGAAACTTATAAATCAATCATTCACGCCGCATAAATCGGTTAAGTAAATCTTGTTATATGGACCAAGAATAAAAACGTTCAGATATCACAAAAAATAACAGGGAACACAGGACTTGTTTCTTAAGTAAAAATATTAAATAACTAACTAACTAGATTTCTTACTGAACCCGAAGGTTCATCACCGAATTAACCAAAGCCCTCCACCGAACTCTGTCCTGGGCCAACAAAATCCAGTTTCCTTCGTATCCTATCTCCCATAGATCCCGCCTGAGATTATCCTCCCATCTACGTCTAGGTCTCCCCAGCGGTCTCTTCACCTCAGGCTTCCCAACCAATACCCGGTGCACACCTCTTGTCCCATCAAGAAAAAATATTACTTGCTTTTATAAGCAATTTAAAGAAACGTAGTATCTTATCTTGTTAACATCCGTAACAATTTTGTCACATCTCATTCAGTGGCACAGAAGTTAATCGGTGATCACAGCATTGTTTAATAACAAAATAAGTAAATAATTATAGGTTACAACTAAATCCAAAAATGTCGCAAATTTGTTAAATAATCACAGCAGGTGCAATATAACCTTCCTTGGGAAATACGTGGCTTGATATGAATGAGTGTGTTACGTGCGTTTGTTTGTATGGGATTCCCCTATGTCGTCAAATCAGTTCTAAATGCCTGTAACAACCCTGGAAGCGCGTTCAAATATATCGACTGTCGATAACGTATTGTTGAAACATGTGTATTACTTGCTGAAGGGGTATGACTGCAGGCTTGTAGCAGACAGTACAGTACAGTAAAGTGCATGAAATGGCAACTTAGTGAGCATTGAATATATATGGCTCCAGTTTACTGCTCTGTTTAGCTAATTGAATTTCGTGTAACAGAGTCCTTCTTGAAAAGTTAATGATGTTGATGTTTGACGTTTATTGAATTGAGTTCTCATTACGCGTCTGCGTCGCTGAGCTAGTTAGCATTTCTAGATTTAGTTTAACCTCGTGGTTCATTGCCGTATTAAAAAGTCTTCGCAACTGGACCCCATTTTTCGCCACATGAAACCAGTCCGTTCCCTTGCGTCCTATTTATTTAAAATTAATTTTGTATTATTTTTTCATCTGCGCCTTCATATTTCATATAATCGTTTACTCCATAATTTCATAATAAATTTGTTTTTGCGTTTCTCACTTTCGTCATGCGTGCTGCATGTCCTGCCCATTACATTCTCGGTGATTTGACCGTTATAGTAATATTCTGTGGAAAGTTAAACTATTCCATTTGGAGGCTGCAACTAGTGGACCGTTGTTAACTATGAATATAGGCTTTTGTACGCATGTAAATCAGCAATCTTGCAAACAGCTTTAACATTATAATTTCTGTGCCCTAAAATGTATGTATATTATGTAATGAAAACTTCTAGGGATTATAACTGGCGATTTTCGGATACTGTAAATTTAAACTGTTCACATCTTCCGCACAAATATTTGTTACAAATGTAAAATTTGAGGTTTCACAGCGGTGAGTATGAAGATTTCTGTCTTCTGGGTTGTTTCGCTGTGTAGTATGGTCGATGTTAACCAGCGTTTCAGAGGTCATACTGCCTCCGTCATCAGGGCGATGAAGATTTCTGGGTTGTTGCGCTGTGTAGTCTGATGAATATCATCGCCCTGATGACGGAGGCAGTATGACCTCTGAAACGTTGGTTAATATCGACCAGACTACACAGCGCAACAACCCAGAAGACAGAAATCTTCATTTGTTACAAACTTTACAATTAATGTGGATTCTGCTTTTCGGCGCTGGCACCGTGTAGAAGTTGGCTTTTTGCAAACGTATTAGAGGACCATACTGCCTCTATCATCGGTGCAGAAATGAAGTAATGGTGGCTGGTTATATTAGGATAGGATACGGGTGACTTTATCCACCTTCTATCCCGACACAAACCAGTTACCGGTACTTGTTGACGTTCCTACTTTAGACCTGATGAAAGGATCAGTATGATCCTTCGAAACGTTGGTAACAATCTAACTTATAGACGATGCCACCATACAGAAGCAGGATTCACGTTAATAATGTATCATCGTGAAACATTAAAAATGTTAAGGATATTATTTGTTTCAATCAGCGGTAAAGCTCTGATCCACGTACATACCGACGTTAGTATTCCTTATAAATAGTCCAATTCAGTAACAAGGCAAATATCCTCTCACGATAACGCAGATAAACGTTGAAGAAAACTGTGAAGCATAAAAACAGCGTTTGTGGTCACCGGGAGTGGAAGTTGTACTTTTGACCTCGCCGAATTACTTTTTTGCGTCTGTTTTACCATTTCCATAACTTTGAAGAAAATGAAGTTGAACAAGTTCCTAGTTCTGAATAGCTTCCCCTTCTATGACCCATTTTCTTTACGCCCAGAAGCCGAAGTTGCTTTCCTATGAATAATTTCCATATAACTTTTAAGAAAGTTAAGAGTTATGAATATTCTAAGGTTTCCCCTTCCATGTCGGCAACCCCACATGTGCGATAAAACATTCAGATCAAAGAACATGCAGTATGAACGCTGCCGTATCTTTTATTATTTCCCCGAAGACAGGAACTGCTAGAAATTTTCTGAGCTTTATACCCATTCTGCAAAGTAAAACCCATCAAACGGAACTCATTTCGGGCCACGTTCATTATATATCAGAGTTGTGGCTCACGAACCTTTTGATAGGATAACAATTTCTTGACGTTTCCCCTGTCAGTAATTTTCTCATTTCCTCCACTTGTCCTCATTGGGGATACCACAGATGCTGAAGTCTTAATAGATATTACGGCAGTGCTAGATATTGGGCACCTTTTCCTTCGCCCACTCAAATTCGTAAGTCGGTTATTAATTTTGCCTTTTTCTTTACTGGAGCCTTCGTTTTCTCTTCTGCTTGATTCTTCTCGTGTCTTCATACATTCTTAATTCTTATTGTTGTTTTTTTCCTTCCCCCTTTATTCTTTTCTTAACTTAATCTTATTTTCATCTGCTTTTAACACTTTTGCTTCGTATTGTTAATTTATTCATATATTTCTGTCCCTCTTCTTAATACAAGCATTAGATTATCACTGTTATTTACGTATTCTCTTACTCCGGTTCATTCCATATTCTTTCATTTTACGTCACTACTCTCGACTTTAGCATCCAGAGAAATTTCAAATAGAGATTTAACATATTAGTTAACTCAGAGTTAGTTTCTTCAATGCTCATTTGGAAAACTGTAAATTCATTTGGAGATAATGATCGAATTTGTTGTTCCTGTTGGTTTGTTATTTTAAAGATAAAGAAGTCGCGTACAAAGACTGTAAAATACAGACCTATGGGAGATATGGGAAATATATACAGTTGTTTAGTCCGAAAACTTGAAGGAAGGATATCGCTTGAGAGACCTAGGTTCAGATGGGAGATAATATTACAAATTGAATATAATGTAGTGATATGAACTGATTCATCTGGCATATGATGAACCTTCAGGTTTCGTAAATTGAGAGGAGTCTGTGTCAATAATTCTGCTGCTTCGAGTCAATTCGAGAGATAATAAAGCCCTAAGCCATTGCACCAGATGATTATTTTTAATAAAGAATAAAATTTTGTATACGGTAGAATTAACATGAATTTTGCGTGTCTGATGGAACGTTCTTTGGCATAAACGCAGTGAGTCAGCTTCATGGCAATACGGTAAGGCCGCAGTTGAGGATCCTCACGATGTCATACAGATCACGTGACATCCAATCAATACCGCAGTTTACTGATCATGATTACTACCAGAAGAATGACCATCATGAAATTAATTATAGATAACTGCCCGGTGCTTGTTAATTAGCCTACATGGCGGTTGCAAATTGCAATTTCAGTGGAGGCATGAGGGGGAGATGACTCCTTCTAACCAATGGTATTTTCACATCGGTGGGGGCATACACGAGTTGAGGTGCTAGGGTTCATGGGCCACATGGAGTAACCTCACATCCTACATAAAATAAAAAGGTGTCTCCGCACGGCAAGATGGTACATGTCAGGAATTTGGGTTGTTAGCCGACGCCGGCTAGACGGATTGTTCCAGATCCGAGATTCGTTGGGATATACCAGCCTCGTATACTGGCCGATGCAGTAATGTAATGTCCCATACATTTGTTGCGACTTTAACCAACAAATCAGCTAACAGAAGTTCCTGGTAGCAGAACGCCTGTAATACTAGAGTCCATCATTGGATGGAATCATCATTCAGCTCATTTATCAGCGGTATATGGGCTGAGCTACTGACAGGATCGTTAATTAAAGGCAAATAAAATGAATCGATTTTTCTCAGCAAAATTCATAATAACATTTTCCATTTTGGTTCTGATGGCGGCGAGTATGAAGATGGCTGTCTTCTAGGTTGTTACGCCGTAACATCTGGTAGTTATTTACCGACGTTTCATAGGTGCTTGCTGCCTCCATCATTAAGGTGACCGCCCTGAATATAACCATATTCTTAATAACATATTTCCTTATTCTTCGGACATTTCCATGTGGTCGATTTTTAAGTTTGTGAATCAAAGTTCTGTTATTCTTCTTTTCTTCTTATTGTACCAGGTGATTCAAAAAGGACTTTACAACTTTGAAAGTGTGTAGAAATTTAATCAGAAAGCTTACAGAATCGGTTGAGGTGTCATTTTGTAGCATAACAAATCAAGTTTGACTCTCGTTGTACTGTAGTACCGAATTCCGTCACCGCGAGCGCAAGCGGCAGTGCATTTGAAAATGGCTACTTTCACAGGTGCGGAGCGCGCTCGCTGTGTGCTGTGGTTTGAAGAAACGAAATCTGCGAAATGGTTCAACGAAATTTTCGAACCCAGTATGGCAGGGATCCTCCCGGTAGACCTACAATTTACTCTTGGCACAAGAATTTTGTTGAGACTGGTTGTTCCGTTCGCCATGAAAAATCTCCAGGTCGCCCGTGTGTTTCTAGTGCTGTTGTGGAACACGTTCGTGACAGCCCAAAGGTGAATGTGTTTTGTGCCCTTAGCAAAGTTAAAGTGTACGGCCCGTTCTTTTTCCATGAGAGAACCATCAACGGTATCGTGTATCTGGATATGCTCGAAAATTTTCTCATACCACAGTTAGACGAAGATGACCAAAAAGGACGCATTCACTTCCAGCAAGCCTGCCAATCTCACTGAGCTCAAAGCTCGAATCACCGCCGCAGTTGCAGAAGTGACACCGGATATGCTGGATCGTGTTTGGCAAGAAATTGATTTCAGGTGGGATGTCTGCAGTATCACCAATGGCAACCATATCAAATCAAAATGACTGTTTGAGGTAAACCTTGATTTGTGTTGCTACAAAATGACACCTCAACCGATTCTGTAAGCCTTCTGAATAAATTTGTATACACTTTCAAAGTTGTAAAGTCCTTTTTGAATCACCCTGTATTTTGGTTTCTCATTGTCTGTTTAATTATAATTAAACAGATTTCAGTTTTAGATTTTAACAAGGGTATATATTTGTTATTTTTTGCATAGCAACGTAAAATAAAAAGTTGGTGGAAAGTAGGATATGAGCACCACAGTTTGATAATCTGTCATCAAGTACCGAACTGGCGTTCAAAATATTTCGTAGTTTTAGAAGATGAAAACATAAATAATTCTGTCCTTCTGGATTACCCGAAATTTATGTGCATGTAGCAGTATTTTATATTCGGATGCAATGCTCTCGACCCGTTTGATTATATTTTTCATCAAAAAGGCTGTGACATGCAAAGCCATTATTCCATCTAGTGTGATCAGCGTATTCCTATATCCTGAAGTTCACAATTGCATTTCAACAAATGAAACTCACGTGTCAATGGATATTCTGGTTTGTAGTGTCGTCTAGCTGCTAGATGAAAACGGTGTTGGAATGAAGAACAAATTGAACTCGTTTATTAATCAGTGATTTATTCAATTAAGTAATTTAATGTATTGAATCATGAGAACAGGTAACAGAGTAAACTACATTTATATCAGGGGATGAATAAACGAACAGATAAGTGAGGTAATACAATACTTAATACAGATAATTTGAAGACAAAACAAGATTTCTCGTGTCGCATATCAGAAGAAAAGTAAATATTCAGCTACACGATCTGGCTGTCTTTATCTTTAGTGGACGCCAACATCGTACAAGCGGGAGGGTGGTGATAGATATATTAACATGAATTAATGGTATGTCAACGTCACACTGTTTATTCCTCTAGAGGTTAGTGTGGATGGAATTGGGTAGTGGCTTGTTTCTGCGCTCAACTGCCATAATGATTGATGGTTGATAACACAGCCTGAAGGATTGAAAGCCAGTGTGAAAATGACAAGTACAGCCAACGTTGCGGTTTACAGGTGATGTTCCAATTGCGGTTGACTTAACTATGAATTACATGTTCCAATGACAGGAGATAGCGGCTGATTCCTCGATCTGACATTTTTTTTTTCATGGAGGTTTTGCTAGGGTAATATCGTGAAACAAGAACGCAGAAAGCCAGCTCAAGCTGTGATTTGTCCGTGTCTTGAACGGGAGACCGATTGTACTCCTTTAGACTATTTACGCTGATTTAACAACGCAATTCCTTAAAATACTCTTCACTCCTTAGACTTTAAAAGTAGCTGATTTTGATTGTCCCTGACCTACTGCAGGTCGGTTTAACCAGTCGTCTCATCTCTTTTAATGCTAAAAACCTTCATGTCGTTAAATAGATTAACAAAGATGGTTGTGTAGTGGGTTGTAGCGCCCTGTAGTGTGGTAGTTTACGAAAATTTGTGCGCTCCGATGACTCATCGCCCTGATGATATTGGCAGCAAAGACCTCTGAAACGTTTTTACGACCCGGCATTACAATCCGGAACCGCGTATACCACAGATTTTTCGTAGAGAAAGCCTCAGATTTAAAATTTTATAATTACTCGTTTGTAGTTATTACCTGCCTTTTCATAGAGACTAAAGTAGGAGTAAAGCATTTTTCTTTCCTGCTTTCTTTAACTTTATCTTATATTGTTTCTTTTTGTTTATTCCGTCATTTCTTTTTATTTCTTTTTCCTACGAAGTCTTCCCGTAACAGCTTTTTGTCTGTGTGTATTCAGAGATCTGGTGATATTGAATATTTATTAAATCAGATCAGTAGTTTCAGTATTAAAGCGTTGCTATCCGTTGCTCAGTCATTCGTAGGAATCCATCG
>NW_019060305.1:30173-40431 GCF_000696155.1 Zootermopsis nevadensis | reverse complement strand
AAAACGAAGGAAACTTTGGTCAGGATTGCAGGTTCGGGATTCGAATCTTATTACAACTCAGAAGATCGACATCGTCTTCCTCCGTCTCTACGGTGAGAACATCAAGTCTTGTCGTAAAGACCGGCTTAGTAGGATCCCGGAATTTGTGGGCAAATTGAAGACTGCGCGGTTGGTCCACACGCGTAGCATTGTGCTTCAAAAGCAGCTAGGTAACTGTTTCATGGCGCGTAACGAGTTATAACTTTCCTGAAACTGCCTAAAACTTAACATTTTACTATTCTAACTTTTCTTTTATGTATACGAATTTTTATTCGGCGCATAAAAAGAAACATTCATATCACTGTTTGATGCACTAACTTCTAACGTGTTGGAACGAAGGAATTGCTCATGAATCGTCTGTTGGTTCCTTGAGCCATGAAGGATTTATGTTAAACCTTCCGGCCTCACGAACAAGATAGCATGAAGATGGCTGACGTGTAGTTTGGTAGAAGTTTACTAACGTTTCGGAAGTCCTTGCTGCCTCCATCATCAGGTAGGCCTGTGTCAAGTTCTGTAGCCTAAAACTCCACACACTCCTGACTTTATAATTAGATGGAAGTTAGTGGTCTGACTCAAGCTTAGGTCGCTTTATCCGTAGATAAGGTCTGCCGCTACTCTTAGACAAGATGCTGTGACGTAGCGCAGAGGAGATCCCTGACTCCTACCGGGAATCGAATCCAAGCTATCTTAACTGACTCGTAGTAGGAAGAGACTGAGTCATGTAACATTATTGCTCCCGCTTAAATTTCAAATCGTAAATAAAATGAACTGAACTGAACACAATTAGCAGAGCGTTATAAACCCGTGTGTGTTTGTAGAGCAATTTGGAAACACCAAAGAGAAGTGTTATTATCTTTGAATCCGTTATTTGTTAAGCAGCAGGTAAGGTAGTTAGGGAACCTAATTGTATCGCATCTTGAGTCCTGCTCAGCACGATCTTTTTAATGGGAGTGCTGCTAGCAATTAATACTTAAAGTTAAGCGCGCTATTGCAGTGTCTCGTTCCTTCGTTTTAAATTGACTCTGGAAGGGGTGCCGTGTATTGTAACGCTCTTTTAGACATTATGACGAGCGCGTAGGGTAGTTGTAAACTTTAAATAAGTTTGCGCTGTAATCCCATTTGCATCCCGAGGTTGAGGGTTGCGGGTTGGGGGTTCTCTACGTTCACCTGAACATAGGAGGAGGCGGTAGTGCAGAATTCTACCTGAGGGGAGCGGAAAAGACTCAATTACGTCATCGTGTAAGTGGAAGGATATTGGGAGAAGCGACAAAATGTTCACTTAATGGTTTTGAACTGATGGTAAGTTCACGGAGCGATGGATTCGGAATCGAGGTTACAGGATGTCTTAAAAAGAATTCTAGGCTGAATTAAAATGTTTTAAATAGTGAGACTGTGTTGTATTCTTGTGATAAATCATCGTGATATGCGAGAATGTAAGTAAAGATTCAGGTATTCTTAATTCAGACACTAGAAGGGCAAACTGAGAGTAGAAATGAAGAGAAGATAGATACAGCGAAAAAAGAGGGAGAAATGAACAAACATAGAAAGCAAGACATAAATGAAGACAGGTAGGATGGAAGAGAATAAAAGTGGGACGGGAGAGTAAAAGAAAGAGACCTCCGCCCTGTGGAAAGAGACGACGTCGTGCACTGGATGGAAAAGTGTGAGGCGTCGCACTTCCGCTCTGGTCTGGACTGTTCGTCGGTACTTCTGCACTCTATTAGTATTATAAATAAACGGGAACTGAGAGACGCCGGAACTATCCGGAGTAAAGGATAGAGGGTGAAGAGAGAAAAATTAGTTGTATTCTTTTTGGAGAGAAATATGTCTGGCCCATGCATGCAGAGTTTGAGGACGATAACGCTAGAACTTTCGTAATTTTATACACTAGCAAATAAGATTTTAGTCACCTCGGATTAAGATTCGCTGTATTTCTTTGATACACCTTCTCTAGGTTCCCATAAATAACTCTGGTATTTTAACAGCTAGATCATTCTCGACATACAGCACGAAACTGGAGATACTTTTGGCGATATTCCTACAGTCTTGATGTTGTTGTCCGATAGTATCCAGCTTACGGAGCTGTATGTTACTCCAACGAAAAACAAACAGCATTCTAAAGGAATTCCTATGGGTGGCATTGCATGCAATTCTTTGTAAGATTTGAGGTTTTCACAGCGGTGAGTATGAAGATTTCTGTCTTCTGGGTTGTTGCGCTGTGTAGACTGGTCGATGTCAGCCAACGTTTCAGAGGCCCTGATGACGGAGGCAGTATGACCTCTGAAACGTTGGTTAACATCGACCAGACTACACAGCGCAACAACCCAGAAGACAGAAATCTTCAAGATTTTAGATACTGGAATCTGTACAATTGTAAACAAATAAATATTATTTATAAACTGCACATCTTTTAAATGTGGAAGGATTTTTATGCTCCTAGGAAATGTTGAACACAATAATTATACCGCGACTACGTTTCTTGACACCATGTTGGTTTCATTCTGGTTTCGTGAAATCAAGTCGCCTTTTGCAAACTAATGCTAGAAAGAAGTTAAGCTGAATTAACAAGTGAAGTCAAGCGAATCTACTTCTACGACGGATATTCTGACTCAGCTTGTGGCTTGTAGACGTTTATATAGTCTGTCTCATATTTTGAAGTTTCGTGTGTCAGACGGCACCAAGTACTGATCCAATTAGCTCAGCGCGTAGAACGTCGAGTCAAAATTTGAGATAAGTCGTAAGTATATAATCTCTTGTTCCTTGGTTCCTTCAAACAAACTGCGACACTTCTTCCGCCTTTACAGTAGTGCAGTCATTTTCACTTGTTTTGTCGTCTTTCTGACCTTATTTAACCAGTTTTGTTTATACTGCGCTAATTTATTTTCATTTGGGCCCGTGTTCAGTTCTAAAATACCTTTGTTTCTTCTATGGCCTAATATTCTGTGTCCCACTGTGCGTATCCTGAATTTAATTTCAGTTGTAATAGTCTCCTTATATCTCTTTGCTTCAATATAGAAATTTTACTTTCTTATAAAAGTGGTTGGATGGCTACAATCTTACAGTTTGTATTATTTTGGAGCACGTAATTTTCCCCTTCCTCTACTCACCACTGACTGTGTTTTCATTCGAATTACGTAAATTCTCTGATCTAGTATTTTGTTTGTTTTTCATAATTTCTTCTCATTTTAATCTCATTGATTTAAAGTATTTGAACTGTTATTACAAGGATATTGATGTATTATGCAGCAAGATTCCTTTATGTATAAATGTACCGAACGCTCATGTAATTCTTTTATTCTCCCTTCATTATTACCTTTCTGTATTTATTACTGTGTTCTCCTCTTGTAGCTCTGACTATTGAGGCAGCACACTTTTAATAAATTGAATAGAATTTTATTACATAAAATTGTTTAGAATTCTCAATATTTGCAAAACGAAAAGTCAACTTATTTTTGAAATTATGTATTACCCTTAATATGAAATGTTATATTTTATAGACCGGAATTTGGATGAAATACGTGTTTCAGTCTCTTTTATACTTATGACAGCAAAAAATTCCTTTAAAATTCATTATTTTACATTTTAATGGATACATGCTCCTAATAAATCATTTTCTTAGTCTAATATCAGTACCTGCTTATCTGCATACTATTAATTATTGGCATCATTTATTTGAATTCAGTTTGGCACTAATAAAGAATCATTTTATTCCCATGAAAATTAATTTTAAATAGTCTTGGTGAAGATGACTATACCTTGGTTTACATTACGAACACATGTTTTTTTATTTTTTTTATGAATATCCAGAGCTTCGTGCATGTCTTATAATATGTTTAAATTTGTTTGTTTCTTTTTTGTATATTTCATTTTTATAGCTCATAAATGCGAATTCTCTTTGCAGATTCTCTCCTTTCTCTGTAACATTGTTTATTTTTTACAAAACGCAGCCTATACAAGAACGACCTCTTCTAAGGCCATTTTATTTGAAAGCAATGAAGTTTCTATTGTAGTGATGTAATTTATCATTTATTATTTTAGTGAACATCTTGGAATTATATAGTAAATTTATTTTTGCTGCTTTATAACTGTATTTTGCTTCTGATATAAGCCTGCCACCAAACACTAGAAGGCATTTTCGTTTCTCAGGACACTTACGAACCAGAGCTACTATTCATAACAACCCTTCTTTTCTCTCATTCCTAGTGTTTAAAATTAGTTGCTATGGTTAGGCTGGAGGTCACGTTCCCCCGCAACCACAATCAATACTGCCTTTGGGGTAGACCTCAGCCCGTTCCAAACTGCATTACCCCGCGTAGGTTCGCGTACTTACTCTACGACGTCCAGTATATCCGGTTTTCCTTTTAACAGATTCTATCAGACTGCGACGTGATTTTCCGAATGATCCAACGCAGAATTCTTTATTTGAAGACGTGACAATCACTAAAGAAAATTTGCTATTATTGTCTTCAGTAACAGTATTATACTGAAGTCAATCATGTAGACTCTTCAGTTTTTATTACCGAAATGTCATTTATAGGCATAAAAAAACATTAGTTTCATAGATCAGGGCAGTAGGAGCGTGATGCTGACTCTAAGTAGTGCCTAGAATAAAAATTATGTACATGTAGCTCTCGTTATACGCGCTATCGCTGTCCTCTTCTTTGTATGTCCGCGGTTTTATTTCAGTGTCGTGAGGAGCATCAATATTCTATCCGCTGCTTCTGTAAAAAACTGTCGCACAGACGCACTGAGTTGCGCGCGCAGTTTTACTGACTCTCCCCACCATTTTAATTCCGGGAACTACAAATTAAGGCTTCTCGTGGTGTATCATGAGAAAATTCATGGGCACGTAAATCGTTCCTTGTTTTGCGCGTTTTGGATACACGCGGCGATTCGCAGGAACGCAACTCCCGAGTGTAACAAGTCACCTGATCGGTTTTACCTCTGTGTTTGTTTATTTAGTGATGCTTTGAAGCAGTATGAAAGTCTGTGAAATTTCGTAATCAGTGAAGCTAAAGTCTTGCCAAAGTAAGGATTCATTTTCACCCTCCGTTAAGTTGTGGTATTAGAGAAGACTTTTCGATTATAACCTAACATCCTGAGCCTTCTAGGCTGCAGATCTTGATTGGAGTATCAGTTATCTAGACTGAAGCCTTCGTTGTTTTTATCAGTCTTTTCAGATGAATGCACGAATAGTTCCTTTGAGAAGGCTTTGGCAGCACCCTTTCTAATTCACCATATTGCTGCGTCTCGTTACATCTAACTGAAGACTTGTACGCGCTTGATCGACGTATTTAAATAACCCATTACCTCTACTTCCTGCACTGCTCTGCTCTTGTCACCAAGATGTTAACTCTAATCGTAACGCGTCTGACTTTAATTCTGGAAGTACTTCTTTCGATCCTCGACCGGAAATCTTTTTTTATGGGATTTCTGTCTCTCCGATGAATGTTGGTTCAGTGCACTAAGATTGCAACAAAGCAAAGGTGTTCCCTCTCTAATATCTACCAATTCATTGCGCATAAACATACGCCCATCCCATTTACAGCTAACTAAACTCTGTACCTGATACATCTTCATTATGAACTAGACCAGTGGTATTCAACCTTTTTTGTTCGCGTAACCCCAGATATAATCTCTCTTCAACTTTGTACCCCCAAAGTTGTTGGTGTATAATTCAAGTTATACATAGTATATAATCTACATCTATGAGCCGGGATAGCTCAGTCAGTATAGTGACTAGCTACGGGCTCCGGAGTCCTTTCCCGAGGGTAAAGCCGGCCGGGGCGTGATGCTGACCACTCACCCCCATCTAGTTCCGAGGTCAAGAAAGAGAGGAGCTATATCTCCACCACCCCCAAGCGCCTACATGGCGTATAGTGGGACAAACTTTACTTTACTTATAATCTACATCTAAAATAAATTAAAATTACATTACTGATTATTCAGTGTTTATCATAAAATAATATATATTCTTTTTAAAAATTTCACGTACCCCCTAAGATGTCTTCGCGCACCCCCGGGGGTATGCGTACTCCAGCTTGAAAACCACTGAACTAGACTATTAATAATGGCAGCTATTATTCTTGATGACCTACGAAAGAACGGAGAAAACTACATGATGAAGAACTCATAATTTGTAATTTTGATCATGTATTATTAGAGTGATTAAATCAAGGCGAATAAAATGGAAGGAACGTGTACCACATATAAAAGAATGAGAAACGCATTCGAAACTTCAACCGGAAAACTAACAGAGCGGAGACCACTTTAATGTAGTGTAGACGATAAGATAACAATCGAAAACGCGTTGTGTTGTGAACACAGTATTGACTCTTTGGCTTTAATAAGAGCAGAGCATGTCGTGATCAGCTGAGCTCATTAAATTTTTAAGAAGGACCCTACACTACAAAACTATTCGATTGTCTTTTCTAGGATCCCCTGTCTCCTTACAATAAGGTTCTTTTTTATTTATTTTTCTAAAAAATCAGCAAAGGGGAACTTCTTTGAAGGAAAATAACGTTCAACGATGGAATTTTACGACAACGTTAAAGCAGAGTAGGAATTCAGTTGAAAACCAGAGCCTGGAACTGTGTTAGTTCTTTATTACGGGCACTGCGCAAGCCAGCAGGAAAATTAATGTACGAGCCCCGACTTCCGGCCAGAACCAGAATTAAGCAGACTCATTGCCGGAATTTTCTTCTGCGAGCTGAAAGTCTGTGTTCTATTATCTACGTGTTTGCCTTTTAAATTACACGCCCGAAAATGTAACTCCTTCATAAACATTTCTCCGTACGTCAGGCTAAACAACTTCGGAACGAAACGCATATAAATTCTCTTTCCACAAACAAACACGGGAAAGCGGGTCTCCAGCTTTTCTCAAGCAAAAGAAAGGCCTACATTCATAAAAATAAAATTTTCCGTGGCGACATTTCTTAGAGAAAATTTACCAAAAACATATTTATGAACAGACAAATTTCAATTGATGACAAAACAAATTGACGAAACACTCAAAAGTCTAACAGGGCGATCGCCCTGATGATGATGAAGGCAGTAAGCACCTCTGAAACGTCGGTAAACTTCTCCCAAACTACCGGGCGCAATAATCCGCCGCCGTGAGGACCTCAAAACACAAAATGCTCTTTGCTTACAGTCCGGCCTGTTCAAGATGTCTGCATGCGCCTCGCCGCAGATCTCCCAATGACTTAACTGCTTTTTGAATGATCCTCCTGTTCTTCGCTTACTGTAGTAGCAACGCGTTGAAGGCGACCCAACTTCAACCAAACGCGTTGAAGGCGACGATGTATTCACCCTGCTGGCTGTATTGTTCCGAATGGAACTTCCCACACACACACACACCGTTCTTCTAAGGTTATTATTTTACTCTTCCTTATTCCCTGTTTTCGTCTCACATGTATGTAGTGTCCCTTTTCTTCCATTTTTGCTCTCTTTTGTTCCGTAAAATTGAGTTTCTCGGTCGAACTTGTACAGAAGAACACGTCTGATTTAAAACTTCTTCTCTTTGTCTCTCTCTCTCTCTCTCTCTCTCTCTGTTTCTCGCTCGTTTTTTCCTCTCCTATTCTGTGCACCTGCCGAATTTATTTCACATCACTTTCCAATATTTGCACGCGTCTTGTTTCTCAACCCCTTCCTCTTTCCATAATTTAACGCCTTTGTTTTCATGTTTCACACTCTTTTTTCAGTGTTTTGTTTTCTATCTGTGGAGAAAAGTTAGAAAATGGGTGCTTTTTCCTTTTATTCATCTCCTTTCTCTCTTATTTTTCTTCTTAGTTCTTGAAATTACTTCTCTCTGGGTTGTTTGCTTCCCTCCACTTTCTCGCCTTTCTCCTCTGTGCTCTTTCTTAGATTTTTTCTAGCAGTGTGCCTTGTTTTTTTATACCAGACGGTATAAATGTTATACAGTCTTTAGAATGTTCGTTAGTTACAAATCTTTGAAAGAAATTTTTGAATGTCTTCAGTGTTCATTTATTTCTCATAATTAAAAGAGAGTTTTCCAGACTGTAAACTTATAAATAAGTTTGCAAGTAATTATTATAAAATTATAAATACATTTTTAGAAAGAATTAGCAAGTCATGAAAACAGGAAAACAGTTTTTACATTTAAATTGCAAAAGCAGACATACAGATCTAAGAATTCAAAACAACGCGCTGTGCAGGAAGAAATCTAAAGTCTGTTTCTTCAAATGAATTACTGTCTACTAACTTGGATTCTAAATAAATCTACGGAAAATAATTTTACAAGGCACAAAATTTATGTTCAGCGTATGACTTCAAGATATGTTGCGGGGTTTATCACTGTGTAATAAAATTCCACCATTGAATCCTACCGTGAGTCAGTTGGATTCAGCCCACATCCTAATTAATGTTATCGTCCCACCTTAACCTACATATATTACTCTATACGTGGTACGTGTTGTGCAAATTTCAACCTCTATCATTTATTTAGCTATTTATTAGTATATTTTTAACGACGCTGTCAGTAATTCAGAAAATTTAGTTTCGGATGATGGGATTATTTATGAATATTGATAATAGCCTGTTTGTGACCCAAAATTTGAGCCCGGGACTTCAGAATACGACCCAGTCGAATGTAACGTTCCTTGATTTAATTGATTTTATCAGTGATATGCGAAATTACAAATTATGACGCTCCTCATTGCATACTTTTCTCCGTCTTCCTGTCTCATAGGTCTAACGTCCCTGTCGTCATTTTATCCTGGAACACCCTTACGTAATAAAAATCTGGAAACGTAGTTTTCCACAAAAGTGATAAAAAGATGCAATAGGTGTCGGGATTAAGTACTTAAAATTCCCCAGAGGGACTTTTAGAACAAAATTTTGTTATTGTGTGTTGCGGACGGATATGAAAGCTAACATTCGATGTCGTATGCATGGAAGATGGTGGACGATGATGAGAGGAAAATCGTGTTTTATTTCCAAGCTGCTTGAAGTAAAGAGATTGCGTAACAGATTACTGAAGCTTGTTAACTTAACAGAAATTCAAAAACCAGATTCATCCTTAAAGAAGCTTAGTCTTCACGGTGGCTGAAATCCACTCTCACGTGTTTGATGCATGAATATGGCTGTCTTCTGCATTGATGCGCCTTGAAATCTGTTATACATTTATCGCGTATCATCTTGAATTTAAAATATCTTTGTAGCAGTTAAGAGTCGGGTCTACATCCATTTGACATTTCTGACTGAGAATGTCCTCAGGAATAAGATCCTGAAGTATTGGCGCGAAGTTACCGGGCATTCGGTATAGTCTTAACCACTGACAGTGTCGTCACATAAAATACAGACAAGCCAAGGTACACACAATGTCCCTTACTAATCGCCGAAGAAATAATTTTTTAACGCTCCTAACGCTAATCGAACCCGACCCTCTAGTTGTGCAATGTTATGTCCTGACAAAGCTGTCCCTGCCTAAATGTAAGTTGTAAAGTTAACCCAGTCCTTAATACTAGATAGAGGTTGGTTGTGAGATTTAGGGTTCAGTAATTTTAATTCTTGAAGAAACAGTCCGAAGTGCTGATTGGATATGAGACCGAGTGGACCCAAAGCAGATCCATAGATGCTGACGTCCAGAAATAACCAATACCTCTGCTGGCAATGGAGGAATGTTTATTTAAGCTGTATGAGGAAATTATGTTTGTTTTAAATAATGTGAAAATGTTTATTTTGCCATTTGATTTATTTAACAAGGCCTTTTCATACGAAAAGGAGGAATGGCAGTGAATCAACCCTTTGAAACGGGAGGTCGTCTAAATATTATTTAAGAATTCAGTCCGTACCGCAAATAAAACTCGGCACTTCACCGTTTCGAAGATAAAATGGTTAACGCTGTTTTAAGAAAATAATTCCTAAAACTTCTTGACGATGGTGAAGAATCAATTGAATAAAAATTTTCTTGGATATTATCCATCGTCTAGTAAATATAAAACGTAAAACGACGTTTCGGAGATGGGACTCTATCTCCGTCTTCAGGTTCCTACACAGTTGGGCCCACTAGATAGAGCTAATCCCTATCTCCGGACAAAGTAAAAAAGTCCCATCTCCGAAACGTCGTTTTACGTTTTATATTTACTAGACGATGGATAATATCCAAGAAAATTTTTATTCAAAATAATTCCTGTTTACACGAAACTCAAAAATGCAAAATTTAGTTTATGATTGTTAAAGCAGCAGTACATTTATT
>NW_019060305.1:15192-30139 GCF_000696155.1 Zootermopsis nevadensis | reverse complement strand
GATGGAAAACGCATGCAATTAATTTTAAAATTCATTAGAATACTTTGCTATTGAGAATAGCCAGCCAAGAGTTGAACCACTACATTCAACTTCTCGGCTGCTTATGGCCTGGAAGGACTTAGGAGAAGGCGACCATGATAAGAGTTCGTATCGTGGAATAATACCTGCAGAAGGGAAAGAAAGACGAGAATTTGTCGCTGTGCTCAAAGCGCCGTGTCGTGAACACGAGTGGGTCAGTGAAAGTAAATGTTCATGCATTCTTACTCCCAGCTTCCGATGGAAGTATGTTTCACGCTCTTGTCGTTTGCTGCCGAATCAAGAACCCGGGGTACACATTCGTGAGGACACTGGGTAGATTCCAGAGTCGGTCTACCCTGCTTGAGGCAAAGAAGTCACAGAAAAGACATTGGTTACAAATAAAGTGACGTCACAGGCTGCTGGAGTTAGATTCTTATCTGGGGGGCGATTCCTGTCTTTGTCATCCGACGATTTGGGGGGACTTACTGCCTCGATCTTCAGCATTTCAGCCCTGAACACGGAGACAATGTATTCCTCCGAAATGTTGGTATCTACCAGCAGATAACAGGGCGTGAATCTCCAGAAGACCGACAGCGACATCTTCGCAGCCCCGAGTGTCATATCTAGGGGAATTAATTAATCATTTCCATGCCTTGTTTGTCTAAGATCCGTTTTTAGTATTATATTCTTATCAATTTTAGAGCATTTTCCGGGAAACGCAGGGTCATCTGTTTTCTTGAAATGATTCGTACTCTAGTAGGTAATGTTTGCTTTTCAGTTTACCTTCTGTTAGAAAGGGGTGAGATTAAATCTGATGTTTTACAAAACTGCATCTCGTTTCCAAGTACTGCAGTAGTCCCCCCCCCCCCCCAAGTATTTGCATTTTCATTTTCCCCCAAGGCAAATCTTTAATCCTTTTGCATTCCCTTTATTTTATTTTTCGTCTGTTTTTATCTATCCTTTCGTATACCATTTTGCATCTTTTGTCTACTGGCTTATTGCCTTATATCCTTGCATTCTTTGCTGTCTTCTTCTAGTTTCGATCTGCTGCTTTTGCCTGATCTGAAATTTTACTTTGCTACTTCTCTTTTTGGGGCGCATTCCATAAACACATACACAGAACAGCCTGCAGGGGGATAGTTACTGCTTTTCTCACCCCTCCCCTCTCACATCATTTTTTACTACGTGCCAAACGAACCAGTATGGTAGCATGGTGAAAACATCTTCCATCTTGCATATTCAGTTCTTACGTGGTCGAGTTCCAAAGTGTATACTTTGATACTTCAAGAGTAGCAATGTTGAGGATTTGTGAATTCAGAACATAGGCACTTAAAGTCAATTTTGGAGCCGTGAGAAATGCACGCTAAAGTCTTTGAACCACCAGCAGACTTGTATCCTCTCTGTTTCGCTAGTTACTGAATTTCAATGAGACGTTCAGGACTTGTAAGAACTCTGGTACGTGTGTTGTTGCATTAAGACCTATATAGAGGATCACGTAAGAATTATAAACAATATACGAAATGTTTACTGATATACTCAAAAGAAGCGCACATGACTGATATTCTCTAAATACCTCAACATGGTAGTTGTAGGTCTTAATGAGATACGTGTTTTATGCGGGTATTTTGTACAAAAATCGATAAAGTATGATTTAAAATTTTGACTCCCATGAGGGTCTTATATGGAGACTCAGGCTATATGGCGTACAAAATATGTATTTCTAGTACCACAGCTGGGGGCAGGAGGGATTCATGAGGTTTATGGAAGTCACCGGAATGTCGCGGTTCACAGAGCACGGGTTCTGAATTTTTTATGTTACCGGTGGATAATGAGAAATTTACAACTGGCAAAGAATCGCTAGGGAACCAACGTTTTAAGCTTCATATAAAATATGGTTTATGTTAGAGATACTCGAGTAATTTCTTTTCCGTCGTTTGTCTTTGTTCTTGCAGTGCCAAATTTCGTCTATATTCAGTAATGCCGTCGATGAAACATGGAGTCGGATGGATAAATGGAGGGGTGTGACCTCCCGTGTATTTGCGTTTATTTAACGAAAGTGTGTAAAAAACACGTGATTAATAATAATTCAACTTAACAATAAATTTATTTACATAATATCAATAATTTCATTTTCCTTTCGAAACTAAACGACGTTGAAACTTAGAAGACGGAACTAAAAACTGCATATTTCCATGATTAAATGTATAAAAGTCAATATCTGATCATGTGACTTGTCGTATTGTTATATTCTGCTCGAGATAAATATGTCAGGCTTCTGTGCAGGATCCATAACTTTTAATTAAATGTTTACTTAGTTTGAGAGTTACATAAAACTTTATGATTTTTACCTCGAAAAGTCCAGGGTATATAATGTGAATAATACATAAGATCCATGAAACTGCAGATAAGTAAGGTTAATTATGTTTGTGTAAATACGAAACTACGGAGCAGTTTATGAAATTTAAGTCTCGCGTTGCAATAACATCCGTACAGTGCCCAGGTCCATTGTTTTCCTTGTCTCTGCCTCGGCCCTCCCAAGTTTTTCTTTCATTCAAATCATTCTTTTTGTTACGCGAGATTAAAGAACGCATTTGTATAACTTGGGTAAATTGCATTTTAAATATTACAAATGCTTACTCATTACTGTTACACGTCAGCTACAGGCAAAATACATTTCTGTTTTCCCAAGAATGTGGCCGTAATCTCGTGAGATACGTCAAACTGTGCAACAGATTTGTAATGTTACGTTGAAGAGTTTGCTGGCCGACTGATTCGGCGATGATAGAATGTTTGTTCACGTTTAGTAAACATGGCGACTGCCCACATAGAGTAAACAGAGTAAATGTACAAGAACTAAGATCTGACAGGGTTTCTTTCTCAAACAAACTTCGCTCGTCCCCTATAGAATGAATACATGTTGTAACAAAAGTTTTTGAATTTTCTTTTAAATGCATTAGAAATTACGTGTTTTCTTAGTGGACGAACTCCATTGAAAAAACGTCTCATTCTTCCATCCACTGTCGATTGTTTTTGAAACTGTTTAAACTTAACGGGCAGAATTCCTCTCTTAACACTTCATATACTTTTGAGAACTGAAACACGTAAAAAGTAAGCAGATGTTTGTGTTTTGGTTTTGCTTCTTCTGTACGAGTGTACTTTTTAGTTTATTTTGTGAAGTGAGTACGTGTTTCATTTAATCATTTACAGGCCAGTGTAATATTTTTCATTCCAATTTCATGACAGAGCACGGCTCAAAAGACCAGAGTGAAATAGTCGGAAAATGAGTGGAATGGAATAATAGAAGACGAACAAAAATATTATGGTTGGCTATGCTATGTGGCTGTACAAAAATACCCCCCTTCCCCCCGGAGCCCCCTTCATTTACAGCTATCCTCATTGTAGATACACTGTACGTGTATTCTGTATACACAAGGGATATACAGAATTAATTGTAATGAGCCACAGGGAAATATTTTATTAGGCTTGAGGATGCAGTGAAGGTATTTCAAGAAAGAAAGAAAACAGAATTAAGAAAGAACATGCAAGGAAGGAAAGAAAGAAATTAATAAAGAACCTTTTTCACTGTACCGTCCGCAAGTGAGTGAGGTTTATTGCAATGTTCTGACCGCTTCACTGCAACAACATATAAGATGAGCCGGTTTTATCATCGGCAGGATGCTTCAGTAACCTACAGCATTATACCAGCGATACACCTCTGAATGATGCATCAAGTTATGTGACAATTTGTCAGCTCCCATCCGAGGCACGTTTTATGTTAGTCTACACAGAAACATTTAATAGCAAGTATAGAATTTTTATCGAGTGGGTTATGTGAGTAATGGGTCTTTTGAGTAGTATCAAGGTTTCGGTACAAGAAATCTCAGTCTGACGACGAGGATTTCGTCTAAAGAAACAAACCGCAAAGAAATATCTCTAAGTTATGTAAAGTGAAGCTTTCGTGGCGACTGAAGTTTAAGGGCGATACGAATTCTAGCGTCAGATACAATACGAACTGACCTAGTTAAATATTGAGAAAGATCTTTGGTCTGGCTGCCTGAATTACATTTGTCGTGTAAACGTCACTAATTTTATCACCCCTGGAGTGTACAAACCGTTTCTGCTCTTGCTGTTTGGGCAGAGAAAAGGAGAGTGGTCTGAATTGAAGGGAGGAGCGAGGTTTTGGGCACTGGTTTCGTACAAAAACAAAACTTTGAAGTTAAAACTACTCGGCACAGGAAGTTAGGAAATTGAATCTAAAGCAGTTACAAATAGAATAGAAGAGAGATAAAATGGACTGCTTTTACAGGCAGCGAGTATATTTTCAGGCTATACGTGTAAATATAATAAACACTCTCATAAAACATAATTCAAAGGAAAATGACTCAATTGTAGTCGGCTTTTGTTTTGATTTGAGAAATGTAGTATGCAGGTTTAGAGGCTTAGGGAATGTAACGTATTGATATGTATATTAGTGTATATGAAACAAAGACTATAAAATGAATACACCTGAAGGGATTTCTATATGAGGTTAAAATGTTATTCTGTGTGAATAAGCAAGCGCACTTTCGAACAAGTGAATTGTTCTACCTGGTTGTATATTCATCTCTCTTAGCTTTAAGGAGTCATAATACATATTACAAACGCCAAAATATGTCTGTATAAATTAGTTACCTTTAGCTAGGATCACGTATTGAAGACTTTAAACACATTTCAGACATCGTAATACACGAAAATAAAATTTGAAATATTATGTCAGGAACAGAGCATGCTCTGGCTAGGTTCAAATCTCGTACACAAAGAACAACTGAAGGCAGCTACAAGGGGATATGGATAAAGGAATTGTGTTCAAATAAGAGAATATTAATCGAATTTAATTAATTTAAATACGTTATCGATAACTGGTACTGGATATGATGCAAGTATTAATTCATATCCGTTGTAGCAAAAAGGGAAAAACTACTTCTGGGCTATGTATAATGTTTTAAAGGCGTGTCTGGTGCATTATTTATTATATCACCCTAGAGGCTGGATGAAACTTAATTACTTAAGACAAAACCATTTAGGAATGTTTAATTTTTGGGAAGGTTTTATTTTTTCTAGCGTTCTAATTGCAAAAAAGGCTATATTTAAGAGGGAAGATTTGTGTTCTTGGCAATTTAAATGTGAACACGCAAAACAGTTTAAGAATTTTTTTATTTATCTCTTTAAAACAATCTGGAGATGATGTAGCTATGATACTGTTATTGTCATTTCGATATCGTTTTTGGATGGTTACTGAGGCAAAGTGTATAGGAGTGGACTAAATACCAATGCTCTCAGTGCCAACACCAAATATAAATAATCTGTTTTATAAGATGTAAGTTTCTGCCTCCGTCTATTATATAATTTGTTTGAAACTCGAGTTCTGAATGTGGAATTTATTGAGGTAATCCCTATTACAACACGGAGAAGTAGTTCATTTCATCTTCTCTTTAGTCCGCCTCTACCTTTGCTTCAACTATTGGATTACATCTAAAAAGACTGGTGACAGATGCCCCGGATTATTTGCCTCTTTGTACCAACAGATGGGACTACTTTCGGCTTTCGAGAACCCTAAACGACCCTATTTTAAGTAGATAAATTTTAAAGGTGTCGTAGAAACTGGAGTGGTTTATATGACGTGTAGTTTTAATAATGTACTTCTAAATTGATGACAGTAACAGACTGGTTTTAATTCAAGTAGGCGAATAACCACCATGGATTACAGACGTAACATTGGTTTCCAGACGGGGAACCGCAGAACCCTTGTTCGCTGCAGATCCTCTTAAGGGTTACTGCAGAAATGTGTGTCTGCATTCTGTGATGATGAGCTATATTAACAATTTATTTGGCGAAGCGTTGTGTGAAAAATATTTATAAATTCGGTCTCTGCCTCGAGGAAAACATTGCACCCAGCAGTGTTAACCAGTTTATTCACAGAGCTTGAAGATGTTTCATTGCGACCAAAACACGTAGCTTATTTTTACATCACAACTATCAATAAATTTGCAAATATTCTTGTGACATTGATACAGTTTCGTTGTTTGTTATTACTTGCAAGTATCCACAACAGGATACATAAATTAGATGCAATTCCTATTCCTTATGATAAATAAACGAATCTTAAAGATACCGCCATTTGAGGAGCCTTGGGTTTACTAAAACATGTTTGGTAATGACTGTCGTGCATCACACTTTGCCTATAAAGAGTTATCAGCAGGAGGTCAATTATACTAAATTCGCTCTTGCACAAACTAACGTAATGTACCGTCATGGTGTTCTATTGAATTGGAAATCCCGTGGACTCATATGTAACAGTGAATTTGGCAGGGGAGGAGTGTAGGACCCATTAATAATGCTCTCGCTCTTTCAACGAAGAGCTCTGCACCACGAAATCAGATTAACTTGCGTTTTACAAATTCCCTTTATGCTGTGTATTCACTGTTTCATGTTCACGCCGCTGATATAAGAGGATTGCAGTCTGATGTAATAAGAGTGGACGGTGTCTAAGAACACTGCTAATATTTGCACTGGTGCAGTGAACATCTTGCGCGTTTCGCAGATGAATGCAGATGAAATCTCTTATAAGAGAAAGTGCAAAGGCTTGGAACAGGCTTGTAACGGAAGTTTCGAAATGGAATTTTTGCGCCTATCTGAGGATAGCCCAGACAGGGGGCTCTACAGATGGGTTTTCTGCCATCTTCCCACCTTTATTTACCTGAAGATAGAATCAGAATAGAGCTTCCGAAACGTTTATAATTTAGACGATGGACAAAGTAATTGTAATATGTGTACCGCGTGGATGCCAACACACGTAAATGTATTTTGTTGCGTTCACAGTATGATGCTGGTATAAGGACCATAATCCTATGCTTGTCGTGAAGTGGAAAAGGGTCTAAACAATGAAGTACCTTCCTTTTTATGCTTGTCAGTTTAGCTATGCGAGACCTACTCATAGTGTGAAGGAAATAGTTATGGGAGAGTTCTCTGCCCTGCCAGACAGAAATGCAATGGGCTGGCGATGTGACTGTTCTACAACAATTATTTGAATATTCCCTGTTACTGATCACAGCTTATTCTGGGTAACATTCCAGTTTTCTCCCAGTAGCAGGTCGGATTTCTCGCCATTTACTCCGCTAATTCACAGTAACAATTCACTTTCTCCCTCCCCGTGTCTGTAGTTTTTTTTACCTTAACAGGTTTTATTTTATAACGCAGAATTATTAGTGTAAAGTATTTTTACAGTTGAATATTCCAGGGAGTTGTTTCAATAGCTGATGGAAACAAAATTACGTGGCACTGTATCGGATTTGATTATAATGTATAACAGTACGAACGTTTTACCATCTATGTTGCCGAGTGGCGGCTAGCGAAGGTGGCGCTTAACTGGGGGATTCCCTTTGATTTTAAAAAGGTGCTTATGGGCGTAATGTGAGGGTGTAGATATATAGATTGGCGCTGTGTCCGGGCTGAGCTATATTATGATAAATATTACAGGCAATGTTGTCCTTATGGGAGTGCCGCGTTATGTAGGAGTTTAAGGGTCCTAGAGCTGTAAAGCCCTACGAAGGTTGAACAACGTTTTCGATCAAATTAATCAGCCGACTGCTCTCCCCTAGCGCCAGTCTAAACCTGGTGTCGAAGAGAAGAATTGCTGTCGCTGTCGGGAATCGAAACCCCTGCCGCAAAGCTCGTAACCATCTATTTAGTTGGCTGAACTCTCCGGGCTGACATAGCGTTGTGGCTTTGCGCAGTGTTAGGCATAACGTTTGCACGTTAACGCAGTGGGACATTTATTTACACTTGTACATTCCTGAAAACTTGAGGGACACTGAAAAATAGATCGAATACTGCCATGTATCATAAAGTCGCATAATAATTATTTGCAATAATGTGAAAGCAGTTAACTGTTTTACTTTGAATTAATTTCCACTTTTATTTAAAAGTTTACGATGTGTATTATTGTTCAGTATTAGGCTATATCTTACACAGTAATACAAAAAATCGAAACGTCATATTACAATCACATTTATTTAGTTAGTGTCTTGACTATAATAGCTTTAAGACTAAATTACATATAAAAACTATTTTTTGGGCACGTGGTCGAGAAATTACTTGCTGTAGATGCATAACAAATGGGCATACTGTGTATCTGACTAATTAATATGCCGAAAAGAAAAATACCCCACACTCATTCGGTAAGAAACATTTTGCGTTGCTTTAATTGTCTGTTCAAGTAAATTTTTATGTAGGGTAATCCGTATAGAAAGGATGTCAAAGATTGGTACGAAACTTAATAACTTATTTTATTGTGTGTAGTGCTTTCTGTTTATGAAAGTTTTGTGACAGCTTTTGATGAAAAGTAGTTTAAGACACATTTAATATGTACGTCGTAAGTGTATAATTCATTCCATATTTAGTGCTGTGTTTGCAAACGTGAGTTTTAAATTGATAAAGCATAATCAGATGTAAGTTCGGATGTGTACATATAGTGTAATGAGCGATGCCCGTGTTTTGTTTCCATGGTGACGCTGCTAAGCTTTTCGACCTTATATAGGACAATGATTATAGGGCTATATTTGTCATATACCACTACCATGGTATTTACCGGTTCGCTGTTTAATGTTATTCTTAAATAGAATGGCAATTAATATTGCTACAAAGAATTTTTTTTGGCTTTCATTATAATAACGTATAAAATTTGCATTCTGAAGAATGAATAATTTCAATGTCTCTTATGCTAAAAATCATCCTTAAAAGATTTAAAATATAAACACATTTTACAAATTAAATTATGATGTGAATATTTAATTATTTTTCGCAGTGTGCTCTTTAAGAATTCGACAAATTTAATGTGCAACGAGGATAATCTTGTCCATTTGTTATTTATACTCACATACAGTCCGCGACTGTAATCTTGAGACTTGCGGGGTGTGGAAGGGGGAAAGATAGCGTCTGCCTTTAACGCTACGGACTTCCTGCATTCCTTGCAAGTCTCAAGATTACAGTCGCTGACGAATAACTTTGAAACTAATTACTTTAGATGATGCTGTAAAGACAGACGTTCTTATGTTTAGGGATAACGATTATCTTACGATATTCGTTTATATGTATTGAATGATGTGGCCGATGACAAACTTGAGGGGAAAAAAGTTTGAATAGAAATGTACGTAATAATTCGCCAAATTTCCCCACAGTAACATTGCGGGAACTCTGCTAGTAAGAACAACAACAACGATGATAATGGTGATGATAATAATAATAATAATAAGTAAGATTTGAGGTTTTCACAGCGGTGAGTATGAAGATTTCTGTCTTCCGGGTTGTTGCGCTATCGCCCTGATGACGGAGGCAGTATGACCTCTGAAACGTTGGTAAACATCGACCAGACTACACAGCGCAACAACCCAGAAGACAGAAATCTGCATTAATAATGAACTTCGGTTTTTTGGGAATTAATCGAATGCTGTTGTTTCTGCAGTTTTTCGGAAAACATTGCCGTTTACGTCTTCAAGGTGAAAGTGTATTGGGGTTTCAGGAAGATTTATCTCGCCATTAATGTTGGTAATAGCTAGAAGTCGACTGCATATTCTTTTAAGTGTTGTGCACTTGCCTCAACACGGTGGAGAATGTGTACATAGCATTCAGTAACTGCAAAAAACGAGAAACAATTATTACCGTAAAAGTACAATACAATGTAGATTATGGAACATATTTTCAACTTGTCAACAGTACGGCATCTGTTAGCTATATTAAAATTGCTGTGCGCTACCAAATCAGTAATATTTTATTCCTCGATTATCACTTTATTTTTACAGATACACAACTGTGATAGCTTATTAAATACTGCGCATTTTTAGTAATATTCTGAGTAGCTTAATGATATTTATGAAATATGAAATAAAATAATAACTCTTTACGCTCGACAGCCTTTAATAGGAATTTATTTCTATTATCCAGCTTTTAGTTCAGAATTCAAGTTGCAAAATGTTACCCGAATGTAGCAAATTGTTTTGTCCTGATCCGTCCAAATACTTGTTTCAAATGAAAGAATTACTGGAATCAGCAAAGGGGGGACTTTTAACAAGGAGTGGAACAGCATTAAGAACAAATTATTGGTAACCCAAGGTTAGCACTGCTCATTGTTACTAACTAATAACGTAAAATGGTAATAATTTATGAAAATAAATTAATATATCTCTCTTCTTCAACCATAAAACGCCTAAAATAATGCATATATGAATCCTGTTACTCCACCTCACGTATGTTCTTTTAAAGAGACATTTTGAGAGATATCGAATTGCAGAATTTATTACAGTACTGTATTAAAACGCAAGGTATATAAGTGTTTGTGTGGTTTGTGTCTCATTTTGTAAAGTATTCAATGATATTATTCTGTACCTGGCCAAAATGTTCGTATCCAACTGTCCATAATATACCGGCATTCATAATAACCGGAGTCTGGGCTCGAAGCAGAACCATCAGGAATAATCGCTTGAATCTTTTGGAGCGTTCGTACCAGAGACAGTCGTAAGCAGTTTCCCCCACAGCCGTACTCTGCGTTGATATACACAAAAGGTTATGTTAAATTGGAAGCAGGTACTAAAGTTTTTAGGTTCTGAGGATGACAGCCATCCGGAATACTGCACCGTGTAACCTCGTATAAGTTCATCGACGTTTTAAAGATGCTTACTTCTTACTTACTGCCCTGTTGATCTGGGAACCAAATACTTCTCAGACGTCGGTAAACGTCTACCGAACTACACGTTGCTACAAGCTAGAAGACAGTCATCTTCTCAACGTTTGTCGAAACGCTGAAAACTTTTAAAGCCCGATGCTGCTCATTTCGGAAAGTCGACGTAGTACATTGAACTACAGCCGCGAAAATCTTTCATGACAAAAAACGTAAGTTAAAATATTATTAATTGTTGTTTCTGTGTGTATATAAATATTGTAAGAAGCCTTCAGTTGACGCAAAATAGTTGACTACACTAAAAGAAAGGTTGTAACTCACCTCTAAGATGACAGTTTGTCCGCACCAGTTGTATACAAATATTATTATCACAAATGTGAGGGTAAAACTGACGTACTTTGCCGTGATTACCTGAAATTAAGATGAATATGTTTGTTTCTGTTACAAAAGAAATATAATAAATATTTTAAATATATCAATGTCTAAATAATCTCATACCTGCTCCAGGTTTATTGAAAATTTTGGTTTAGGGTAAACGTACATGGTAAGTTACCATCGCTCCCCTATTATAATTAATAAAAATTTCTACCAGATTCAGACATAATTGGAAAGAAGGGATTGAGTTGAAGATATTAACTTGTTTTGCAATTTTACTTGATTTCTTGATTTGTTACTTTATTAGTTGCATTTCGAGTTGAGTGTAAATCAGTTTGGTTTTATTGAAATGAAACTGCTTTGAATTACTTCGCTGACATTACGTCAGAAATATTTTGATACTTACCAATGATAACTGAAAAACATGTGTGATTATGAACGAAGTTGCGCACAGTGATCCGAGGCCGTTAACAGGACTCAGTATGTCGTCAACTTCAGCAGCGAGTCTGAAAGAGAAAAATTGTGTTGTAAGTCATCGGTATTACCAGTAAAAGAGATGAAACTCTTAGGAGCTGTACGAACGAGTTTTATGAGATCCTTATGGCAAATAACGAGGAAAGATAAAATGACCATTGGAGGGAGACATTAGGAGACAGTTGGGGGTTGTCAAGATTGAAGATAACAAAAGAAATAACGTGTTTCTTGTTCAAACGTTGATTGGAAGAAGATGAAACGTTTTTAGTTTAGCGTTTACGGTACAGAAAATATAAATGAGTTAAGTGAGACTTTAGTCTCTGGGTTGTTGCGTCGTATAGTTTGGTAAAAATTTACCGACGTTTCAGAGGTGCTTGCTGCCTCCAATTTCTGGTAGATGAGTAAGCCGCTCGAGGAATTGGTTTGGAAATATGTGTCGAAGTTGGACAAGGTAGAAGAACCTTTGTCGTTCTAGTGGAGAAAAGTGTGGGGATCGGGTGAGAGCCAATGTGAGAAGGGCGGATCTAAGTCTGGTCAGAAAAGGAGGAGGAAGGAGGATGTAGCTCAGAAGTGTAAGGAAGATGGGAAAGGAGCGACTTATTCTTCGCCCTGATGATGGAGGCAGCAAGGATTTCTGAATCGAAGATTGCTGTCTTCTGGGTTGCGCCGTGTAGTCTGGTAGATTTCCACCAACGTTTCAGAGGTCATACTGTCTCCGTCATCAGGGCGATTCACCGGCGCAACAATCCAGAAGACAGCAATCTTGGATTCAAAAATCCTTCCTCAAATCGTACGATTTCTGAATCGTCGGTAAACTTCTACCAGACGACACTCCTTACCTCGACTCAAATGAAATTCTTGTGCTGTAAGATGTAAGGGGCGACTTACTGAATGCACGCCTGATGTAGCTTTATGCACTGCAGTAAATATGAGCTCGCAAAGTCATTTTCTTCCCAGGGCGTCGGTTCTGCCGATGAGATATCATCGGATTTGCCTGACGACCGATTAATATCGTGTGCTTGTAGAGTGTTGTCAAATGTTTTCGAATTGAACTGCTTGTTCCACTGCCCTTCTGTTGCATTTGGGTTTCCTTCTTCTGTGCCCAATTCCCTTTTTCTAACACGAATATGTTCTGGCAGAAATCTACGACTATAATTAGGGCTGTCCATTTGCTCGGATACATTGTCAACTATTTTATCGAGATTTTGTAAACTGCATAATTTATCCATGTCTTGTATTGCCGAAGAGACAAGCTTAAATTGTTTTCCAGTGTATAAAATTAGCACATATTCCAGCGGTACAAATGCTGCACCAAAGATGAACGCTGTAGACGCACACATGACCTGAAGTACGTACGTTAGGCGAATCATATACGGCTGCTTTAGTATAGGAGGAATCCACATAACAAACACAAAGTATTTTGTGAAACCTTCTGCACCTTCGATTTCTTCCAAAATTTGCTTATCGGATGCCATCAAATGCTGGATAAACGTCGGTGATATGTATATAATTCCTGCCAGTAGTGTGGACAGGCATGCTAACTTGCTAAGTAGAAGCGTGAAATTTTTGGTGTCACTAACTATTTTCATATGCCTTTGATTTAATCTGATGAATTCTGTGCTGTAGATTGAATTTGTTTCAAAAGCTTCAATTAATTTAGAAACATCCTTCCAATAAAATATGAAATAAGTGGTAGAAGTGTATGAGATCGCAAATGCGGCTATGAGACCTAGACAGTCTGTAAAGAGAGTTATGTTTCCCCAGTAAAAGTACAGACCAAGTATCTGCAAGATGACAATAAAAATATACACCAAAAAGGACACAATCTGAAACCCACGAAAGAGTATGGATTTCCAAAAACTAGCTTTTACATTCTCGTTGGGAATTATACCGCAAATATTAAACAATTTTGCGTTAAAATTCAACAGATTTATTTTCCGATGCTTCGATTCAAAACATCCTTTCGTAATTGTCATTATATTAAATATCGTTGTATGTAAAAATAATAGGTTTGTATGATGGGTTATAAGATTTAAAATTTGTGCGTTGTATTAAGTGTTTCTATAAAAATTTCGTGTTGTGACTTATCTTCACGTTATAAGCGTGTTCCGGTCGTCTTCTCTGTTATTGACATCCAGAATTTGTTCTGCGAATGATCCCACGACACTGAACGTTTAGATCAAAAGTGCTGCTAGTTTCTATGATATTTCGTAACATGCGACACTGTGACGCCATCTGTGCATGACGTAGTAATTACAGTGTCAGTAAGTAAAGGTTGTTTCAAATACGGCTACGTTTAGCGAAGAACACGTAATTATTCTGAGAGTATATTATTTTGTGGCATGTTTCTTCTGTTATTGTAGATCTTTCGAGGCTTTAATAGTGTGTATTAACTTTTCTCATGAGGTGCATGTAAATTCCTTGTGTCACATCTGAGAGTGTCCTTTCATTCAACATTACAAATAAAATAGGATAGAACACATTTCATTCTGTGAAATACCTAATGTCGGCTTTTGTAACATGTGCGCTAATTATGTATCTAACATTAAATACCTGGGCATTTTAGTGATAAATTACTTAAACAATTTTGTAATTATGAATTTCATAGATCTCTGAATCAATGTAGTGGCCGTTAGAATAGTTTAACCAGGCCATTCTTTTTTGGTGCGTAGGTATTCTGATTTTATGCTTTCGATATACACTGAGTGGATAGTTCGTCTCTGTCCGTAATTCTTGTTTCTTTTCCCGAAACTGCTGATTGGATTTCGACGAAATTCAGTATTGGGAATCTACTGTAAACGTGGTTGGGCAGATTAGTTTTCATCGTATGTATTCAATGTGCCTACATTTAATATATAGTTCACATTCTTTTAAATAAATGCTCCTTCATTCGAAATAATATAAATGTGGGTCTAAACAGTTTAAGACATTTTACGTGCAGTGAATATCGAACGAAGTACAAGTGAAAAGTGATTCATGGCTGCCAACTTTTTTAAGGAGTGAGCTACATTGGGAAATACAAACTTAATGTCATATTTTGTTATTGTAAATTATGGTTATATTATCCGTCAATAATTTTAATTTAATTCAATAAATTATGACAAATATTTTAATTTACTTTTTTAGAGTTATTTACCGGTGAAGACCAAGGATGTGAATTTTAATTTTACATGAGTTTAGATACTTCACTTTGCAGGTGTTGGGATGTTAGTCTGTTTTTCAGTTTTCATTCGGAGTGCTTAGTTTTTAAAGCACTAGTTCGCAGGTACGGGTGTTCGAAAACAAAAATGTAGCACTGCTGGTTCTTCTCCTGAATGGCAAGGCGTTTAGTTGCACTAAAACACTCCCTCTCCCGGTAACTGATACCTT
>NW_019060305.1:0-15181 GCF_000696155.1 Zootermopsis nevadensis | reverse complement strand
GAGTATTTAAAAATAAGGAGGAAAATATTAAGCGAGCCTGTTTTTAAATAAATTCAAAATCAGCATACGGCATTTTAGTTTTACAAATATTACCAGGCATAAGTTTAATTAATTTTTAGGGCAATATTAAAGGGCCTAAATATATATCGTACCTCGTTAAGTATTCGTGTAAGAAAATATTCTTCATACAAGTTGTTAAAGTATTCGTAACATGTGTTATCTAATTACAATATAATTTCTCCCTTTGTTATCCGTCCCTTCATTTTCTATTCGTCTTTGATATAGATGCCATTCAACCTGGTTTTACGGTACAAAAGATCCTCTGTGATATACAAACTAATGAATAAACCTATGTCCATTGCTGTTCCGTTGCTTGGCAACCGTTTAATGCACCAAGCGATCAATATTCGAGGCGCCACAACGGTAAATAATAGAACATTGGTGAACTAGAATATATATTCATGAGTTCATAGTAAATATGCAATTCTGTCATTTTAGTACATTTTATTTAAAAAAAAAGAAATTGTACCTGAGAGGGGTGAAGTGATAGGAGGATAATGAGGAGCTGTATGATTTGTACTCTTCACATAATATTATTAAAATGGTCAAATCAAAGAACATTAGATGGTCAGGGAATGTGGGCCAGTGGGGGATGTGAGAAACGTCTACGGCATTTTGGTTGATAAACCTGAAAGGAAAAGATCGCTCGCATAGATGGGGGAATGACATTAAAATGGAACTTACGAAAATTGGTTGGAAGGTGTATATTGCATATGAGTAAGCTATATTATTTTACTATGGAAACGTTTTTCTACTGTGTCCTGACTAACTCCCTGACTTATTAGTATATTATAATAAAATATTACCCCTGTTAGTTACTAAACTGGGCGAGAAGTAGCGCGCTGGATCTCGGAAGATGTGCGGAGGAAATTTCTCAAAGGTGGTCCACAAAAGCCCCCTCATATCACGCGGTGTTTGCTACTTGCAGAGTTTGAACCCGAGACTTCCAATCATTCCCAGAAAGGTGCTATGAATGATAAGAACATGATAAGATAACATATCAGTAAGAAGGGTCTCCATTTTATGTCCGTATTTTATACCTTGATATTAATTTTAAGGATATTTTATGACTGAATTTTCAGGTTCAAAATTATTTACATTTCTCTTCAGATCAGATCTGGAAAGCTACTCTTTTACATTTTCCATGTGACCTACATTTAAGTATGTCTTAGATTTAATAAAACATTTAACATTATCTTCCGAGTTTCAGTAGACCTGTACCGATGCGTTCAGTTTATCCGTGCGTTATATCTGAGTCCCTCAAGTTGCGCTCATAAAGTAGTTTTTATTGTTTGTTGTGTCTGTTCATCGTAGATGGCTGGCTTCTGGGTTGTTGCGAGGACCTCTAAATCGTTGGTAAACTTCTACCAGACTACACGGCGGTACAACCAAGAAGACTGCCATCTTCCTACTCACCGCCGTGAAAACCTCAAAACCTACTTAACATTCATCGCAATTTTTCTTTTCTCTTTCGAAACCTTGTTCCATGTCAACTTTAAACTTAAGATACATTAAGATGGCTGTCTTCTGGGTTGTAGCGTCTTGTAGTCTGGTAGAAGTTTACCAAAGATTAAAAGGTCCTTACTGCCTCCTGCAACAATAACTTATGAAAAGTTGGTAAACTTCTACCAGACTACAAGACGCAACAACCCAGAAGACGGCCATCTTTGTATTTATCACCGTGAGAAACTCACATCCTCCTGAAGATACATGTTTTGTGTCGATGTACGAATTATTTATTGCAACATAAAGTATCAATTAACATTTCCGTTTTGAGTTTAATTTTTAATGGAAATTTCTTCGATCGTTTCTGAGTTTGTATGGTAATTTCTTAACTTTCGTCGGCCTGTTTTAGTTCATCAGACAGTTCTCCTCAACGGGGCGATTGATGAATGAGGTCGAATCTCACACATAAATTATATCATTTCTTGGTATTACCACCGTTATAATTGTTTTTCGATGACGATGTTGAAATACTGACAGACAAAACCACAGTTCTGAATAAGGAATGCAGTTTTTAAAACACTTAATGTTGTATAATATACAGAGTGATTCAAAAGGTTAGGCCCAAACTGAAGGAGCGTATAAAGGGACTCAGAGAGAACAACGTTCGAATAGGAATCCATGTCCTCCGAAGTTATCCTGAGTCAGTCGAGGCCACTGAAGGTATGGAAGTCTGATAACATACACTTGTTGTAAAGTTGGACCCCGGTACCCATTGTAGAGGAGGCTGGGTGGTCCCCAGAGCCGGTCTGGACGCAGAGGCTAGAGGAAGAATCCTCTGCCCCCGTCGGGGATCGAACCCCGGTCGTCCAGTCCGTAGCTAGTCACTATACTGACTGAGCTATCCCGGCTCATAATATAATCCTAGTACATTAATAAAAAACAAATTTAAACTACTAGGAGAAGAGCAAAATACGATTATTTCAGCCGTATGTTATCAGACTTCCCTACCTTCAATGACCTCGACTGACTCAGGATAACTTCGGAGGACATGGATTCCTATCCGAAACTTGTTCTCTCGTAGTCCCTCTAAACACTCCTTCAGTTTGGCCCTAACCTTTTGAATCACGCTGTATTTATGTCTAACTTCAGTTTGATTATTACTGGTTTACTTTGCCCAGTAATTACAATTTGACTGGCATCTGTCATGCATGCATCCGTTGTAATGTAATTATTTTATTATAATGGCAACGCGAAGTGGAGTATCTTTTTATTCACGTGCACCTCGTTTTTTCTAAAGATGGCGTTTTAGTTTAAATCTCACAGACGAGTTTGGTTTGTCATTGCCTTGGATTTGACATCAAGAATTAGACCAGAATTAATCTGCAGACGGCATTTCCGTTACGTAATCATGTGTTCCGGTACTTTTCCCGTTTTGTCATGTTCTTCGTATGTCGTGAGGAGGAATAAGACGGTGGTACTGCATTTTCCGCAATATGAAACATTGCTTATTTATTTACGTTGTAAGGTCCAATTAATCTTTTCTGCATTTTTCTAATAAAATTATGTTGATAGCTTCCATTTTCTGTAAAATATTCCGTATGAAACCTCAAAAGGTATAAAAGATGGGTGGGTACATGTTAATTTATTATATTTTCTTAGCGAAGTTTTTCGGTTTGCATTCTTTATCCATGTACGATCTGCCTTTACTAATTTCATGTTGGTTTTGTAAAAATAATTTTTTGTATATTTTTGAGTCCCTTGTTTAGAATTTTTAGTATACTTTCTACCCAGCACTGAGTTCGCTGATTCATCGATAATTATATCTTTATCTGCCACTGTACTTAAAATGAATATTAGTTCGATTAACAGTGAGACTAGTACAGTAGTAGTATTTAAAACACTAATTTAATACGAGTAAAGACACATTGAACAAATGTTTGTTATTTTTACGCCAAAACTTATGTTTCTGGAAATTAATCTAGTAATTAATACGTTAATATTATGATTTTTACACATTCATATATGAACACTTTTTGTGTTCAGCTTACAATATTTCGTTGTGCCCCTTCGGCGTAATTTTGCATACGGAGAATTAAGCCATATAATTTGAAGCTGCAACTGACCCTCCGGACATACTGAGTCTGACGTGACCGGATCCATTTCACTGTTAGTTAACTCATGCTCACGATCGTTATGTCAAAACCAAAATAACGCGTATCACAGAAAAATGAGATGCCAGCCTCAAGGCTTTATAAACAAAAATAGTCCATGCTAATTAATGTTGCCTGATAAAATTTGTACGTAGTTTTCCATATTTTGTAATTACTGAATTGGTATAAGAACTGGATGTTTCAAAATTGCCCTCCGGTTTGATTTAAGCCGCGCTTAAGTATGCGTCGCTGGAACACAAGGCTGATGTTTTGGAATCTGTTTGGAGGCGGGGCTGTTTTGTGAACGTTGAACTGTAAATGTTGAGGTCTTGCAATAGCTTCATCCCTTCATCCACACAGTCAGTCTGGTTCTGTTAATCAAAATTCGAGACATTTCTCCACTAAAGTTGGTTGATGTCTTTGTACCAACATGAACGGTAAGAACTACGAAGCTTAATGATAGTCATATTTTATATCGTCTGATTTAAATAACAATAATCCATTAAAAGGTAAATTATATGATAAAATTATTTAAATATGATGTATTGTACACTTAAGAAACAATTAAAAACGAAAGCTTCTATGTACCATAATAAAAAGGCAATTGCAGAGGGCTGAGGCAAGCATATGACAGAATGTGGTTAATGTTATTTATTTGAATTCTTTGTCTACAGGTTTAAACTAAACACACAAGATATTCTGTGAAATGTAGCAACATCTAGAAAAGTTAATTATAACGGTGTTTTTATTTCACATGTGCTATTTATACAAAAGAAAAATCTCTTGAATACAACCATAATTTTACGGTGATTTGGTATAATCAGAAATTACAAGAATAAGTAATTGACTTATTATTTGCCAACTAAATATTGAAAACTTCCTGGCGACAAGAACTAAATGTCCCACGACTCCTTTAAATTTCGTTAACTCTACTCAGGAGGGTGTAAAATGTATATGATGTATTCATAACCTGTAAAGAACACAGACACATTGCAGTAGGTGAAAAGCTTTAAAATAAAGTTGGTACAATAGTATCTGAGTGCTTAAATAGGCCTAATTCAGAATGTTCTGTTCATCTGTAACACCAAACTGATGAGAACAGCAGCGAACCTTCAGGATCTAGTAAGAGGCAGTGAATTTATTGAGTAGCTGATGAAGAAGGCTGTCGCTGTAGATAGGAATTTGAGCGGAAATATTTCTATGGGTTATATTGTACAGGAAAATTTGAAAACGTGTTATTCAGTGGATTAATATATTAAGATGAATGTTTGCTCTGAGCGTAACAGTTGTTTTCTTATGGACCAGTGATTAACTTGTAATTGTTTACACCGTCAAAATTATTTTATTAAATTTAGGAGTAATCGGCATGTAAATAAATGTGTTATTTCGATTTTTATTTTATTAAATTTAGGAGTAATCGGTATGTAAATAAATTTGTTATTTCGATTAAATATACAGCTTGTCCAAAAAGTATTTTTACACACAAGGTTTAATATTAATTTTTTATGTGTATACATCTTGTGGGACACCTGTATTTAAAGCAATTAAAAAGGTAATATCATGTAACATATTTTCATATTAATGTATATTGTTTCTCGCGAACTTAACGAAATTATTGTGCGTTACAAGCCTATACAGGTGGTGAGATACGTCCTGTATACGTTTTCTTTAATAAGTACTATTTATTGCTTACGCATAGGAGGTTTATACAAAATGTTAGTCAAAATATCTGAAGGGATTATATTACGACACGAGAGACAGGTACAAATTGGCGGATAACGAACTATTTAAATTTATTTATCAAGACCTTCATGATATAATGCATCCTATTGTCTTATATTTTGTTACTGGCCTGTGTAATAGGGAAGTCGTCAACCCAGCACACAATATATTAAAATATTTAATTTTAAAAATCACGAGACGTTTCGACTAAAGTCATTAAATAGGAATCGACGTGCTTCTTGCTTAGCTGAGCGACTATTTTTTTAAGGAGGACTCTGACCTGTTGACTTAGTTACTAGTCAATGTTATGTTGTCGTGGTATTCTTAGTTTTAAACATGGAAATGATTTGAAGTTTTACCTGCGAAAAGAATTCCATGGTTAGTTTCCATAATGCACCTGCACTGAAATACAAGGGTTTTTGTGCCCGGACGAGAATCAATAAAATATGACGTTTGAATCTGTTTGTGCGCTTATACCAGTGGCAGCTGTAAGCTGCATCTCCCACAGCAAGACTCTGCAAACAAAAATGTAACAGTTTACACAAATCCAGTAACGGCATTAAAACTTCATGAACATGTGCTAGTCAAGGCTCATTGGTATTGCCGTCGTATAATTGAGGTTGTTATGGGCTGGGATAGGGGAGACAAAATGCATAAGCCTGCTGACTTTTGGTGGCGAAACGTACTGGAAAACGTCCACGTGGAAGACCAGATACAAATGTGTCTTAGGAAGGAAACTGAGAGGACCGGATGTATATACACTTAGCTGAGGAAGTATCGACTTCCGGACCCTTTTATTAGTTGTGTTGAAAGTACGGATTTTGCTACCGCGATGTTACTTATCCCGTGCACTGCCTTATTTGATAATACACTGCTTTCATTGCGATATGAGGAGAATTAAAAAAAATCTGTAGCTTAAGATCAGACAGTGGCATGCTGCGAGTGTGGTTCAGTTGTAATTAATTTCTGCCGAGCTATTGTGATGTAAAGATGGTTGCTAAACTACAGTTTTTCACCAAAGACGAGCAACATTAATGCGTAATATATCTGCATTATTAGTTCGGCCTCTTTTAAAAATGTCACTCCAGTCGTACAAAAGTCGTTGTGGCAGCCAATCGTCGATGGATCTCCGCATCTTTTAGTGAACTGTTGAAGCTGTCATTTTTACGTCAAATTCACCCGGCAAAACGGACAATAACTGAACCGCACTCGCAGCATGTCACCGTCTGACCTTGAGCTACAGCATGACCAGACCTTCACAATGCTTCTTTTACTTTTTAAATCTCCTTTTATATAGGAGAATTAGGCATAGTTAATAACATTATGCCCCACACGAGTTTCTTACCTCAGTCTTCACCCGTTCTCCAACATGACAGTAGACAAATATTTGTGTCAGGCAGAATAAGAGAGTACAGCAGTATTTTAGAGAAACACTCTGAAACAGTAGTTTAGAAATTAGGACACTTCAGGCATTATAATAATTTAACTCATTTTGTGATATTAATAATATTTCAAATTTAAGTTTCATTAGCTTCAAATTACTTGTTATAGGATGATACTGGATGAGCAGTTTCCTGTTAAGGTTTCAGATAAACATATCAATTAGAGCTACATGAACAGGACAATTTTGTTTGTAACAGTTAGGAACATTGTAATTCGACTTCTTCTCTGATACGTATTAAAAAGAACATGGTATTTATTTTGTACTTTGTCGTTTAAAAGGTTGCTTTCACTTACCAGTGACAACTTAAACGTGTGCGTTACTATTACCAGCGTAGCAGCAATAAAGTAGATGAAAAAGATTGGACTCGTTACGCTATTTGAGTAGTTAGAAAATCTGGAAAAAAAATAAATTATGCGTTTCAAAACTGTGTGAAATCCGTATTCTTAGTTTCCTATGCAGTCACTCTAAATAATACAAACATAACCAACTCCTTTACTTAATATATAGTTTTGATTTTATATCAATAAATAATGATAATAATAATACAAAACCAAAAAGACAACAACAAATACAAAAAACAACAAAACAACAACGGAATTGTACCATTTACATGTCAAAGGAAAAACACGAGTGTAGCAAACAACATTATATAACACCTCTCAGTTTGAATTATATGTTAAAAAACACTTGCTGTTTTAGCTGTTGTTTTGTGTGTTCGTGTGTCTAAATCATAGTGGTCAACAAAGGAAAATTTGGAATTGGAAGACGAATTGCATCAGTTTCGAATAAGGAAAGATAACATTTAAAACTATTTTAAATACTAAGAAGAAGATGCAGATTTTGTTGGGGTCTCCTAGTGCTTAAGGTACGAAGATTTAGGTGATCCAAAACATTCGCGTAACTGTGATTTATTTGAGGTGAAACATTATTGTAGCACAGGGCTAAATACTTCCGCTGAACTTGCTCAAGTGCCAGAAGTAGACGAAGTATTCAGTGCGCCGGATGAATATTTATCTTTAGATCTAACTAAATGAAAGTACTACACCAAAATAATTTTAGTGAATGAAAGAGAAATGAATGAGATACTTACATCTTAAATGTTGACGAAAATATGTAGTCGACATATTGGTGGAAATAATTTTGAATCAAGGAAATTCCGAAATATTAATAGTCTAAATAAAATTAACACGAGATGCACAAAATGTACATACATATATATTTATATATTAAAAGACCGTAATATTATTTTTTATAGTAAAATATCTTAAGTAATTGTGGTTTTACCAACAACAAGCTTCTTGAGGTTGGCCGTGCACAGACCACACTTGCAGTCAATGTCCGTTTGAAATAAAGAAAATTTTTGAGAAGACTTTCTGGCCCCAAAAATTCTCAGCAACAGTAATATAATGTAAACAATTCCGTTTGTTATATCGGCTGAGTTTGTGATCTAATTTCAGGAAATTGAATATAAAACACGACTTAAGGCAAAGAAGTAAGGTTCTGAAGGTCACTGTTGTTTTTATTTTAATGTCATTCTTTTCCAGAATACCACTGCATGTTTCTCTGTAACCTAGATCATCTTCAGGTGCCACGTGAGGTTTTATTTATATCATTACTTTATTACAGATTTTAATTAGCAGGATGCCCTCAATAATTCGAACGTCGCATCGTATCCGAGAGATCGTGCCTTCAGAGACTGGTTTTCCTCATTGAAACTTTGTCGTAGTTTACTTCGATCTCTCCTGGTAAATTCCGGGATAGGACCTTCAAATTAGACCCACATAATTTCTGTCATTCATTAATCATCCTAACATTCGACGCTATGTATTCTGACACACTGCCAGTATGAGGAAATAGGCCACAGATTGGAAAATGAAATAAGTGAAGTATAACTCACTTAATAACTGCCTGATGCAGCTTAATGCACTCCACCAAGTGGTTGGTCGCATCGTCTTGATCAAGTGCCAGTTCAGTTGCTGCGAGACCATAGAATCCGCCAGACTCAGGAAAAGTATTGGGCCCGTCTGATTCCTTTATGGTATTTTGTTCTCGCATGCCGATGAGACGCAACGGACGGGTATTATCGTTGTTTACTTCACGTGTAGACCCGATAAATTCCGAGCTTATTTCTGCCTTGGGAAACTCCGTGTCAGTGTCTCCCACCTTATATCTTTCGTCTATCTCAATCAATGAAGACGATACGATTTTGAACTGTGTTTCAGTGTAAACAGTTATTGTTAATATAAATGGCATTACTGCGGAGATATAAGCAAAGGATACAAAACATATGGCAGCTTGAATTGTGTACAGGTGCCAGTACCAATAATCTTCGACTAGATCCCCGGGAAGCCACATTATAAGCACAGAATACTCGAAGTTTACATTTATCCGCTCAATATTTTCCGAGTTTTCATGCCCCGATTTTGAGAAAAATAGTCTGATCATTGGGGTCATATCAAATGACACGCATAAAGCTGTTACAGACGCAATAGTGATCCATGTGATAATTATTGCTGACCGTTTGGATGTTCTGATTATTTCCATTTGCTTGTTGTTTGCCCTCACCATTTCCGCACTAAATATTGAATTCGTTTCTAATTCATGAACCATAGTGCAAAACTCTTCCCAGTTCACCATCACATATAAAGCAGTAAAAACGCAAGCTGCAAGCCCACTCGTAGTACCAATGTTTTCAACAATAATTTCCATATTACCCCAGTAGAAGTAGAAAGACAGTAGTTGCAACATTAGAACAGATATGTAGACCAAAAAGAACAGAGAGTGGCCGAATCTGTTCAGTTTCCATTTCCATGAACTTGGGGAAGTTGTCTCACTTGGAATAATTCCGACATTCCTTAACAGTTTCATGTTGAGCGCCATCAAATCCAGTCTTTCGTGTATTTTCTTCGATGGTGAGGTTTGATTTTCCATGTTTAAATATTTTGGCTACCTCAGAGCCATTTTCTAGCAAACATAAAATTGTTTTTCTTATAATCTGTAAATTTCTTCTCCGTACTAAATTAAGATTCAGACAAATTTATATCACTTGATATGTGTTCCACTCCAAAATTGCTATCGTCCAAAACTAATTAAGTCTGTGTGAACGTCTTAATTCTATGTAACTTATAAAAGTCGAATAATTCTGTAAATTGAAATTGTTCACATTCATACGGCTTTGAATTCCACTCAGTAATTGCTTAAATCTAAAGAATAATGTTAATTCCTTGCGCAAAAGTCTCGTTATGATGTTAGCTTTTAACAATCTTGGAGAACTATGTGATTTATATCTAAGGAATTCGTATTTAATTTATAAATAATATGGATATCATCACAGCTGTTTGTTATAGACGGCTTTAATTTTCCATTATATAAATAATTTCATTAGACTTTTTACAGTATTTACATTTAAATTAGCGTTACTAAAAATTCGTTTGAACCCTCTGAAGTATGATACTCTTATAAGACCATTTATTGTCACGAAATGTTCTGTAATTTTAAAATGCTTGTGTTCATATATTATTTTTTCAAAGTCAATATATTTGTGATTGACGGCGTATAATATTTCTATTTAACATCGAAAATTCATTTCCACCCTGATTTTCTCTTTTGCCTACAAGACTTTTTCAGTCTTAGTCCCCTCCATCTTTAATTTTTAAAATATTCACTCGAATTAAGTCTATAATTATGAAGGAAAGAAGTTTTTAAAGTCTAATAAATTATTTTAAAAGAGTTAAATTATGATATATATAAATTTAACATGGAAATATATTATGTATTCCTATTGTAAAGTAATAATGTACATGATGTAGTGAAATGAGGAGCAGTTGTACTTTTATACATGTTTCCCTAGCCATAAACACGCGAGCGAGCACGCACGCTTTTTGCCAGAGTATTTTAGAACACAGCTTCCAAACACGTTCCAATAATACTGCTTAAAGCCCTATTACCGCAAAAATTGATAACTTCTTTGTGCTACTTTATTTTTACTAGAAAACTTCCCTTGAAGAATCGCGGGGAAACCGAATTTATAACACATTTTTATTGAAAACTGTAACAAAGCAGCATATAAGAATGCACGTAACACGATTTAATTGTAGTACAATCTGAAATGTGATCTTGTACTGAGGTTATAACTATGCTGCGCTGTATAGAAGAACGCGCACGTCGTAGGCCATTGATGAATCATCACGTATTATCTCATACGGCTCAAAATAATTTGACAGTAGTTATAACAACATACACATGCAAGGTACAAAATATCTTAACATAAAGACAACAACAGTGAATGTAACACGTCATCGTCAGAACTTATTAGAGTTACGCAATGTGGAGTTGATACATCTGGACTTCGTATGGGACAGGATTGGCTTTTATTTGATAAGAATATGATTTGGTACATTTTCTTGGTGCATTTTATGTTTTTGAGTAATGTGGTAGTACAGATCTTTATTTTACTTGTCCTGCCAGTCTGCAGTATGTTACTAAAATCAAGTCTTATTACAATTATTAAAGTTTTACACTATTTTTATTCAGTCGTCATGTTATTATGTTCGACGTACACAAAAATAAATGTCCGTATTTTATAAAGGTCTGTCACAATTCACAACTTCACGAATGGCACTAGTTTTGTTCCTATTTGACGAAATGGGATACTGCACGTTTCCTTCTAAGATTCGTGCAGTTTAAGCAGGACGGTGTGTATTTTGTACGATATGTTCAGAATCTGTTAAAGAAAATTACAAATTGTAGCATTTTAATTCACATTGAATGCATCATAACTTTAATTGTTTTTTATAAAAATTAAAAATAAAATTACACTGTAGAAACCTACGTGAGAAATTTCTTTCCATGAATTACTTAAGCTCAGTTCACACTTTTATTAACAATTTCTCTAAGGCACGGTGTGTTAGTGTACTCCCGCTAACACCTGAGTCTCCATTTTAATTCTTAGGTGTCATTTTATAACAGAACTGAAGGGATGTTCTGTTACAGTTGGTATTGATAGTATTTTGGACTTTATTAGTCGTCATGTATTCTACAACAAGCAGTTTCGGGAGCTGAATCTTCTCCCGACGAGGAACAGACCCTCTCTGATGGACTCGGTTGTATAGGTGGTACCTTCCACCTGAAGACGGGAAAAGATTCAGCTTCCGAAAAATAGTGTTCTATTTGTAGAATACAGGACGTCGGATAGAATTCAAATAAGTATTCATATTAATTTCATACGCAGTTTTATTTCCACTAGTCGTGCTATACGTCCGACCCATCTCACGCCTCTTGATCTGTACCCGTTCAGAATTATAGCACGCACATGCTTATTACTTACCAGGGCGAATAGTTCAATTGATAGAGGTAGCAGCTTGCCTAGTGTGACCTGTAATGGCTTCTGGGCTCGAATCAGGACTGTCAGGATGAGACGCCGAAAAGTCATAGATCGCTGGAACCAGGCGCAGTTGTAAGCTGTCTGTCCCACAGCCAAGCTCTGAACGTAGAGGACACAGGTTATGTTATGGGCCCGTTAGTGGCCGAGTCTCACCTCCTCGCAACAGCAGTGGGAAAGCGCATTGGGGTTCAACACTCTTGAGAACTTACGAGGGGATGACTGATGACGTTTAAGAGCAAAGTTCTGAAGAGAACATTGTAACATACGAATGCGGAAGTAGCAGGAGAATATAGGGCGTTTCATAATGAGAGCTTTGGTTTGTATTCATTGAATATTATTAGGGTGTTTAAATCAACGAGAATGAAGTAGTTGTTTATTTATGTAGCAGGTCGTAGCGGCCAGGAGCACGACATTAAGTGCAACAGATAAAACGTTATAAAAAATCTGATGAAGATAGCTGTATTTTAGGCTGTAGCACTGTATAGTTTGGTAGTAGTTTACTAAAGTTTCAAAGGTTCTTGCTGCCTCCATTATCAGGGCTACCCAGAAGACAGCCATCTTCGTACTCCCCGCCGTGATAACCTCAAATCCTAAATAGATGTTCCGTACAACCGCATGAGATTTCTGAGACAAGTGACTCAGAGATGTTTATTTATACTAACCTGGTTGATTATGCCTTGTCCAAACCATGATAAGGCATACAGTTGCGTGAGGCTTGTGAGGAAACCAGCGACATACTTCGTAGTTAAAACCTGAAATTGAAGTGGTTCGTGCTTACTAAAACACTGTATCACAAACTGGATTTAATAAAGACTTGGAAAATAAATAATAATTATGATTTCTGTCTTCTGGGTTGTTGCGCTATGTAGTCTGGTCAATGTTATCCAACGTTTCGGAGGTCATACTGCCTCCGTCATCAGGGCGATAAAGATTTCTGTCTTCTGGGGTGTTGCGCCGTGTAGTCTGGTCGATGTTATCCAACGTTTCAGAGGTCATACTGCCTCCGTCATCAGGGCGATCGCCAGACTACACAGCGCAACAACCCAGAAGACAGAAATCTTCATACTCATCGCTGTGAAAACCTCAAATCTTACAAATAATAATTAACTTCTTACGAAGATGAGGTTGGCAGATTAGTAGAATATATTAGTTAAGTAGGAAGTGCATATAGACTTTTGGTTTTAGTGTCTAATGAAAAGAGTACAAGAGAGGCCATTTGTTGATGGAGTGATATTATCAAACTGGAACACAGAAAACGATTAAATGTGAAGATGCGAACTTGAGCTTGTATCTCATAATTGACTAATGAAAGCCACGAGAAAGTTAAAATGGGCAAGAAATTAATAGGCGTATTTTAAAGGAGATAGTCATAAAACATTTTGGTTTGAAAACTGCATTTAAAGAGACCATTTCGAAAGCATGTTGTACATGGGCTGACTGAACCAAAGTCTAAGTTATGATAATTAGGTGTGAAGATTTGAAGCGATTGAATTTATTTGTCTTGGGTTCGAATTGATTTATCATTATGATTACTCGTTATATTCTTTAGCAACTCTGTTCCAGTTATATATGTGTGATCCAGTATAATGAATGTTGTATGAACGTTCAAACATTTTATCTCTACCACCATATAAGCCCTCATAGTTAGGCGCTTAAGCATAGGGATACCTTTATCTTGCCGTATGCCGTATGTCGTTTTATGAAACATTTATTGCACGAAAATGGACTTTTTCAATTCTCCAATGAATAAATACAGCAGAGAATATTTTTCGTTGCAGAGTATGTAAGTACTTACCATAGAATTCTGAAAAGTTTGTGTTACAAGCAAAACTGTAACACACAAACACGAAACGAAGATGCATTGGCCTGCCACGTCATCTACTTCATGGGCGAACCTGGAACATAACCAAAATACGCTTCATTGATAAATACTCCTCAAGCCCAAGTCTTCTGTCCCAGACGATCTGCGTCAGTCGCTATGTTCCGCAGGAAAGCGCTAACCACTGGTTCGTGTTAGTGCTTCACTGCCTGTGTAAAGTAACCTAAATTGGTTAACGCCATGCAGTCCGTGATTCGAGGTTCTTCAGAAATCGATAGTTCTTCACCTGGTCAAGAATTTCTCACTGTGTATGGAACCCGAATGTTCATCACCCAATAGGATTTGAGGTCTTCACGGCGGAGAGTCCGAAGATGGCTGCCTTCTGGGTTGTAGCGCCGTGTAGTCTAGTAGAAGTTTACCGATGTTTCAGGCGTAAAGGCGACGAGTCCCATCATGGTAAAGTTCTACCAGACTACACGGCACTACAACTCTAAAGACAGGCATCTTCGTTCTTTACATAATTCACAAATTCTCGCCACTGGACTGTATTCTAAGACAGTTCAATCCATTCTACACCGTTGCAACGTATTTATGTAATATCTGTGTTAATACATACATCCCTCGATTTAAGAACGTAATTGTTTACATGAAAACTGTTTATAGGGTGAAAATTTATAAAACTAAAATGAAATTTTCGTTACTTTGGATGTAAAAAATTCTGACTGGTTCCCGACTGCCAGAAAAATCGGCCAATATTTTTCCTACACATGTTAGAATACTACTCACTCATAGAAACAAGAGCAGTATTAGTTTTTGTGATAGTTGTTGCCTATTTAGCCCGGTAAGGCATTGATGAAGTGTTACGTCAATTGCAGGTACTGTGAAAAAACTTTTCGAATTATTGTGTAGTAATACTGGCCAAATTATAGGTTTCTTATGTAATAACGTTTACCCATACCATACGTTTTTGTGGTAGCGGTAAGTTTACAGTGAAAGTGTTTTCTGTAGAAATGAATTATCCAGATAAAAGATGTTTTTCTTTGTAAGGAATTATCTACATTTCTTTTGGCGTGGTTCAGATAACGTCTTTGTTCGCAAGTAACTTAACATATCTTTCAATCAAATTAAACTTAATATTTTTTTGTGTATGTGGAAAA
>NW_019060304.1:274687-297081 GCF_000696155.1 Zootermopsis nevadensis | reverse complement strand
GCAAAATTCTGACACGTCAGAATATTTGGTTACTGCGGCTCATTATAATACTATCTGGAACTGCATGTTCTATAAACAAATTTAATTTAATCTAAACTATTAGCCATTAATGACAGCCATTTTTAGAAAATGTCAATCTTCATTTCAATTTTCATGTAGAGTGCACTTAAACTTTTATTTTGTATGTTCAGATTCATGAAGAGATCATTAAGAATGTAAACTTTACAAGTACCAAGTACAACATCAGGTGTTAAGAAGTGAACAACCAGATGGCATTCCAAAAGCCACTCTTCTGGATTCAGGGAACCTGAAATCTTCTGTAAATAAGCCTATAGAAAAATTAACTCATTATGTGATAAGACTATAAGGAGGAACATGGCACACTCTGAACAATCTCTACACAATTTAATTATGCTGAAGGCATAAATATAATTATCTTGGAATTTTTAAAAATTTTGGGCTAACAGACACATTTTCTGTAACCTCTTGTTTCACATTGTCCATTCATTCAGTGAACAGTAGTATGACCAACATATTTCCAAACTGTAGCGCACATTACCAAAATTACAACAATCGCAGCACTGTGCAACCCTTATTCTACGACTAACTTTAAATGTACTATACAGTTTGTGAAAGAACATATTTGTTCACAGAAGTAAACAGTACAAACAAGCATTCCTACTGAAAAAATTGGCAAAAGTAAAACGAAATAATTAAACAACCAAAATACACCATACATTGACTGAAACACCTAGAAACAATAAACAATTTCAGTATCATACAAATATTCATATAACCATCAACCGAAGGCAAATAGAAGCCAAGTATCTGCATGATGCTATACAGACAGACGTTTTAAGCCTGTTCAGTTATATTTGAAATTTTTTTTATAAATGCAATCACAGAAATTCCCCACTTAATGGTACCTGCACCTTGTCGTGGTGGTGGGGCTTGAGTACCTCAGTGACCCCAAGAGCTATGCTGGCGGTAGCATAGCTACTGGTAGGGCCTCCCTAGCCAGATTGGTCGAGGGGGAGAAGTCAGACTAAGACAGGTACCCTGGTCCTCCAGGTTGGGGGTTGGTCGCAAGGCTAACAACCTTGCACCGTAAAAATGAAGATGTTTCGAAACCTCAACCTCAGACAGACGGACCTAACAGAAGGACCGAATGGAAGAGGAGAATTGAGGAGGCCATGTACTGAATATGGACCAGAGAGCCATTGAAGAAGAGAATCACAGACATTAAATTTGGGACGACAAAGCTGACTCTGTGAAAATGAAAACAATGATGTTAATAACAAATAAAGTTACCTCAATTCTGTGGATAAAAATCTTCTTGGACACTGTCCATTGTCAAAAAAATAATAATTATAAAAACACAAAACAATGTGTGATGTTTTGAAACCTGGCTGCCTCCCACTGCAGGCAAGGTAAAGTAATACTATTTTGTCGGACCTGTTAGACAAATACCAAAAGCCAAGCAAAATATCATCACGAGTGAGCGCTGATACACAACAAACTAAACAAATGGCTGCACCGCTATTACTCACAAAATTGGGAAGGTGTACTCTTTGGAGTATGCTGACATACAAAAGGTGCTCTTCTTGTCATCACTGTTGCATATTTATTTATTTATAATATATTTAGTAATGCTGTTTCAGTAGCTCAGACTATACAGTGTTGAATGAGAGGATAATGGTGAATAATGAATTGGAAAGGATGTGGAAGGAAGCAGTCATGGCCTAATTTAAGCCAATATTCTGGCATTTGCCTGAAAGGACTAAGGAAACTCACAAAAAAAAAACCCAGCCAGGATAACCAGTCTCCAATCCAAGATTTTAACCCAGGACCTCCCAAATACAAAGCAAGAGTGTTAACCATTTGATTACAACGTTCAGTATTACGGTTGCATTAATCCAGTCTGAAGTCATAGTTATATCCTAGACCAGGGGTCGTCAACCTTTTTATACCTACGGCCCACTTTGTATCTTTGTTGATGGTAAAATTTCCTTACTGCCCACCGGTGCCCCATGTACTGCCCACCACCATGAAAGAGGTACAGCTTGAAGACTGAGTGATGACCGGTGGTAAGCCCCCGCCCTCGTTATGCACACTAAACTCGTGCCTTTGGCTACGGAGCTCATTCGTTGCTCCCTCGTCCACGAGTATACTTCGAGAAGTGTCCAGTGAATTATTATCTATATTCAAAAGTAAATTGCAAAAGTATATTTTAAAAATTCAAACTCAGGAAGTTGTTAGCAATGTATTCGATTAATGGAGGAAGAACAAAATTTGTAACAACGGACAAAAAACCCCACCGCCCACCATGAAAGCTTGAATCGCCCACTAGTGGGCGGTAGGGACCAGGTTGACGACCCCTGTCCTAGACCATTCTTGCACCAATGTGTTCCCAACCATTCCTTCAAAATATGTCATTCTTACATTAACATAATCCAAGGTCACTGTTGCATAACATTGGAAAACCATGGATCCCATTGGCATCCAACAGTGGGAACTTCAGTCCTACTGCTATAAAAAGTGTGACAGACACAGACAGACATGGACATGTTCTTCACTCATGCCAGAGTCTGACGAAACGTTTTTTAACTTTGGCACTTTCATGATCAAAGGATCTAAAAATTGCTCCATTTTCTTTTGTATTATCCTTAAAATAATACTCACATACTTAAACTTCAAAATATATATATAGAGAGAAAATAAAAATACACAGCTGTACCTAAGTTCTTGGCCGTAATTTTCTGGGCTGGGATGGAGTGTCCAAAACATTTGTAACTGTCCATGAGACCACACAGGTCACAACTGAGACCATAATTGGTATATTCACCAACACGAGAACCTCAGATCTCGGAATGTACGTAACTTGTTCTAACACAAACTGTAACCGTACAAATTATAAACAAATGCATGTAGTGTTTTAGTACTGTATCAGCATTTCATGTGTGTTTTCAAATACTGTGATACAGATAAAAAGGAACAACAGTCTTTGTTATGCAATTCTAATAGTTTTCTGTCATGACTGAATGGGTAACTGTCATGGGTATAGAACCTGATACTATAACCAATATGCTCTTTCATACCAATCAGAGTGCAGTACTCTCTATTGGAGATGACGATCGTACAGGTGTAGCTCCACCTCCCATCTTGGGCCGAGGCGATGGCGGCAGGTGGCTTTGTTGACAGCAACCCTCCTTAATTGGTTGAAGAGAGGGTGGGTTAGCTGATGGTGTTAAGGCTTCTGGTGTTGTGGATTCGGACGAACTGGGACTGCGGCCTGCAGAAGGAGAAAATTCAATTCTTTGCATTATATTTTGAAATTAGTGACATATGCAGAATAATTTAAGTACTGATCACATGCATAAATGTTTAAGCAACAAGACATTCAAGCAACAGTATCTATTTTAAAAATGCATGAGACTGCACAGACAAACATATGTAATTTTGACAAGCAGAATTCAACAGCACAAATGCTAAATACTGTTTGTCCACATGTATAAAGTTCTCAACTCTGGACGATGTATTTTCAGGAATGCAAATAAACCAAGAAGCCAGATGGGTGTGCTTATGGAGGCTGTGGTTCTGCACACCGAGTAAGAAAACCTTAAAGGACCAATTAACATTACCTACAACACATCCTTGCTGTTAAAACTGGACATTAATTACTTTCAACACACAACAAACCTTACGGTATTATGCAATTTACTGCTTCCCAACTTAAATGGGGAGAACCTAACAATCATACAACTAAACTGAAATCTAAGAAACTCCTCAATACTCATAAATGAGGAAAAACATCCAAGTACAAAAATTTTAAATGCAGATTTTAAAATACTTCACAATCAATGTTCCGCTGCACTTAACATAAAATTATATGTAGGAATTACTCTTTTCTGATCAATCTATTGACTTGCAAAATTTTTTATATTAGCTTTCTGTACAGTGGAATTTGCAGTGAAACCTGCAAGAGAGGTGAAGACAAAATCATCTGGAAGTGTAAGCAGGACTTATTTAAAGTTTAAAGACTTTGTATGACATAAAATAAATCACAATTACAGAAAATTTCAGGTGAGAAATAATACTTAGTGTTAAAGATCAAATGTCTCCTTCCGGGTGATAATTTCATGAACTTATTTCCATGCTGTAAGATAATATCAAGCCTAACAAATTAAAGAAAAAATGGTACTTGTGGGTTATCGGGACACATCACTTTAAAAATAGGTTAGGTTAGGTTAATGCATGTGGGTAATGACATACACTTGAAAGTTGACAACTAACGTAACCTAACCTATTTTTAAAGCGATGTGTCCCGATAACCCACAAATACCGAAAAAACAATTATTACATCATGTGATTTATAAAACTTTTGTTTAATAGACACAATTACCAAAAATCTTCAGCCATAAAGATGTAGATAGTATGTTCCTCTGAAACGTTGGTACCTGCAAGGGATCATAACCTACAAGACCATCATCACAAACAAGAACAATACACACTTAAACATAACTCTTCATGAACAAAATCAAGTAATGTAATGTTTAACATCAGCAATGACACTATATACCATCTATCCATTCCACCCTGTTTCTCTGAAATGATCCTTTGTAGAAAAGGATGATAATTCAAAAAATGTTCTTCCAGAACAGGCAATCCTGGAAAAATTATCAATATTTTTCACTTTACAAATTATACACTATGGTGTCCTCTTTCTTCCAGATAGCATGTTGTAAGCAAAACTGGTGGGGAGAGATAGAGAAAAAAAGATGCCCCACCCCCACAAAAATAAAGACATTTTCAATTTCAAAAAACAAGCACAGAGGTGCCCAAAACACTTATATAAGGCACATTTTACCGAAACAGAATGTTGTAGCTATGCACAGGTGTGTCAAAAAGACTTACACAACCACATATTCTCCCATACAATGCATCAAACAAAAACAAGATCAGCATTGTTATGCTATGCACACATTTCTGAACTCATTTAGAGTTTCTTTCATTTGCATAATAATGTAACTCACAATTTAAATTAAAATGAAAGTAAAAAAGCTAATTTTATACTACATTATACATGGTAATCAATTGAACAATGAAATATGGTTTTTCATCTGTTATTATTCATGGGCTTCCGTCATAGTACCAAAATACGCCTAGAGAAGACAATGTTCCGAAAATAATAAAAACGTGAGAAACACTACATATACCCAAAGCTAAAGTTACAGACCTGTGTAGTTGTAAATGTCAAACTCCAAGTCCTGAGGCAAGGGTAATCCAACAGACAGATGCATCGCCAGACCTTCTAGCCACACTTCCATTACTTCAAAAGGTGGCCTGCAGCAGAATAGCAGAAATCTTACTTGTGGTGGGTAACGAATGAAAACAGAGCAGAGAGAGATGAACAAAGAATATACAGAATCCAACAGATTCCTTCAAATCCAACATATGACTTCAAAAACCTTTCCACATATTTGACAGTTATGCTTAACTTATTATACTCTCTATTCTAGACAAGTACATGGCATAAAACTGCCACAACATACACGTTTCACCTCTTAAATTTTTTACAAAAAATAAATTTAAACAGAGAAACAGAATTCAAAATAAAAAACTATATTACGACATCCTTTCTGAAATTTTGGTTAAATTAAAATTCTTGGATCCAACCAATCCAACAAAGATAAATTTATATAATTGTGACTTCCACACTGCATCTTACTACATTATACGGATTCAATGTATTGTAGACCCCACTTAATGGCACCTGCACCTTGTCGTGGTGGTGGGGCTTGAGTACCTCAGTGACCCCAAGAGCTATGCTGGCGGTAGCATAGCTACTGGTAGGGCCTCCCTAGCCAGATTGGTCGAGGGGGAGAGGTCAGACTAAGACAGGTACCCTGGTCCTCCAGGTTGGGGGTTGGGGGTTGGTGGCAAGGCTAACAACCTTGCACCGTAAAAAGAAATACGTTTCGAAACCTCAATCAAGGCCTCGGACAGACGGACCTAACACAGGAACAAATGGAAGAGGAGAATTGAGGAGGCCATGGACCGAATACGGACCAGAGAGCCATAGAAGAAGAAGATGGTATCAGCAACAAAATATGAAGCCATGATTCTGATAGTGTCCTAATACTGCAAAAAATTGTCTGTTTATGTAACTCCTTTAACCAATTAAACCACCTACACCCTTAACAAATTATTTACTCACCACTACAATCAAGATGTGAAAATACCACTAATAACATCCATTGTGTCAATGAAGACTATCAACTCACCTCTTGTCTGGATTCAGGTCACAACAAAGAAAGGCCACCCGGTAGAACGGCTCAGGACACTGGCAACAGAACTTCTCACGGAAAACATGCTGATTCAAACCAAAGTCTGATGATCGAGGCAGATAGTCTGGATCAGCATGCACACGACCTATTATCTGCACAAAGCCAAATATTACAAGTAACTCCACAGCTGTAAACAAAATAAGTCTTCCAAAGAGCAACTGCCAATTTCAGCAATGACTCTGCAGCCACAATTGATGACAAGTCTTGTATTTATGAGTACGATGCTAAATGAAGCTTCCACCTTTGCAGTAAAACATCCAAACATCACCTATGCGCTTATGATTAATTTTAGTAAGGAGCTGCAGTACAAACTCAATCATTCAATACTTAAACACTGGCAGATAAGGAGAAGATAAAAGATGCTGACACCGCTGCAAAATGCACTTGGAAGTGTAGTTTTAATTTTACATAACTCACTGGCCTTCACATTGATTTATAGCAGAAACAAACTGATTGATGCAAAACTAATCACACTACAGATACACTACATATAGCAATAACTCATGGTTAACTGTATTTTAATAAATATTCACCATTTTCAGAATTATTACAAATAAAAGTCGTACACAAATTATATGTACACTAAGCCACTTTTGAGACAACTGATAAACTCTGATCTGAACAACATAAATACATTACAATCCCCTCAAAATTACATTTCATAGAAATCTGCGGATGGACAGACATGCATCCATTTTCATGCACATGCAAGGAATTAATAAAAATATAGTACAGTTCTGTAGCTGACAAAACTCTTTCTACCCACAATCAGGACCAACATACATAATTCTTACCTCACAGAGAACAATGCCAAAGGAAAAAATATCCACTTTCTCATCATATTTATTTCCCTTCATCATCTCTGGTGCCATCCAATAGGGATTGCCAACCACTGTGTATCGTTTCTTACGCTCACACCTTCGACTTCCAGTTCCACTACTGCCACCTCTCTTGTTGCTATAGCGACGCCGGTCTGCCATGTTGCCACCAACACCTCCACTACACGAGTTGCTGTTCTGAGAGATGATACGGGCCAGCCCAAAGTCTGCCACAACTACAGTCTTGTCCTACAAACAGAGAACAAGGATTCATCTTTCCACAGCACATCACCATCATAATTTAAAGCCATTTCATCCACCTGATGACAAAGTATACAGCGGTTAAAAAGTAAAATCAGACAAACAGTGTCGACCAGTCCTAAGTCTGCCGAGTGCCACATTATTTACATACAGAAGCCCTCAATGCATATACTGGAATTGCAATGCATAACTGAAACAATCTATTTGCCTTCTCAATGTATAATCAACTGCTATTTATAGAAAATAAGCGAATGTATATAATATTTGTATAGCAATTAAAAAATTCATACCTTTAACCTTTATCTTACTTGCGTTCCTTGTCGGGGACTCAGCCCTACACATGTTCCTTGTGCAGAACGTAAATACTTGCAACACTGTAAGGAGACTTGGCTACGTCTTTTAGCCTCTTTTAGGGGCTGCCAATATTGAATCACTTTCTCTAGGGTTCTGACAAGTTCAACCTGAGCTGACAACCCGGAAACTATAACCATAAAGCAATAAACTTTCTTTATGTCAAGTGGGTTTCGGTTTCATTTTCAGACCCCTATTCAAAGCTACTAACATTACTCGGCATGATGGGTGAAAAGAATGAGTATCCACTGAAGTACAGCGAAACAAAATTTTTTGTGCGGTCAGTAGTTCACAACCATGGCTTCCACCATGTCGACTGAGCTTCCAAAAAAGAAAGTAAAGTTACTAAAGCCTGAAGAAATACCAGAAGTTATTTTGGACACTGATATTAACTGCAGTTTTAAAAAATTCTGTGTATTCTCTGTTCTATTCGCATAAATATGGCCTTTATTTCGTCATTTTATCATGTTTACTTTGAATAATATTAAAGTTTTCCGTAGAGCGTGCATAAAAATTTAAATACCTGCAAAAAAACTCAGTAGGGCTGCTACCACTTTGCCATTTAAATGCCCATCATTTAAAGGTTAAGGGCAACAGCCATTGCACAGAATCAACTCGTTGCATGTAAAGCGAACACCTGTACTGTGAAATCACAGTAATATTGTGATTGACATAAGCAATGGATCACAGCTGAATGTGACAGATTTGCTCAACTGAAGTACGATTTCAATTTCAGGTGCTAAGTAGAAATTGCAATATAAGCCCAGGCTGGAAACAGCAATGGATTATGATGATTAAATAGTTTCACCTAGATGTGCCTTTTAAACCAATGTGAAGTAGCATGACTGTTTTACCCAAAATTATATTAACAATTTAATATAATCCTAAGAAAACTGCAGAGACATACCTCTCTAACGAGACAATTGTGAGAGTTGAGATCACGGTGAATGATGTTCATGGAATGGAGGTATGACATGCCAGATGCAATATCCTTGGCAAAGTTTACTCGCTGCTCCCATGGCAAAGCCTCATTCAGGTCATGGATGAGTTCCTTCAGGGTGCCACCAGAAATAAATTCTGTGACCAGATGAAGCTTCTTGTCTTTATACAACACACCAATGAAACGCAGCACATTGTTGTGGTGTAAGCTACGTAACACCGCCACCTAAGATCATAAATAGTTCTCAACTTAGAAGGTAGAATTGTACTTGTTGGAACACGTGTATTCATGAGTCATAAATATTGTGTAATAATATAATTTGGATTCAGTTCCTCTGCCACAGTAGTATGCTAAAGCAGTGTAAAAATGTTCATACATTGCTTAGAAGTGTAAACAAATGTGTTCTACTATATATCACTTCTGGATTTTCTAGATTCTTCTATTCATAATAATAAGAAATAGACTTGAATTGTAGTAAACAAAAAAGTGTACTTCACAAATTTAAGAACCTTAAAATATGAAAGCTACTTTTTCTTACATCATCTAATACTATAATAAAAAGAGATTTAGGAGAGTTTCATAAAATGTTTATCTGTGACATCTTATGATAAATTGAAGACAGGTGCAAAATCGACATTAAAACATGTTATTAAATACAAAAATTATTAACTCAGAACATACCAACCAACAGTCAAGGCACATCACACTGTAATCATTCGAGGAAATGAAACAAACCAGGCACTGAAACTTAACAAACTCAATATGCCACTTGCCTCTTTCAGGAAATTTTTCTGGGCCTCCTCATCTACCCGATATAATTCCTTCAGCACCATAACCTCATTTGTGTCCCGGTGTGTGACTTTGTACACTTGACCAAAGAAACCTTTACCAAGCAGTTCTCCCTTTACGAGGTCTGACGCTCGGAAGATTCGCTGGCTCTTGGGTTCTACTCGAAATGACCTGGTGCGTGAAAGGTCACATGTTTCACGCGTCGGAGGCGAACTATTTGGAAATAAACATCAAATTAAATCCATGAAGAGCCAGTCACAGTGGCTATGTGGTCTAAAACACAGGTCCTGACACAACTGAAATATGGACTAGGTTTGACCCATTTGCACAAATGCAAATCCATATATTTCTGTGTCTATACTGTCCTGCATTTGTAGAGGTCTTGTGACAGGCAGACCCATGTCCAAGTCCATAGCTATGAAACTAAGAAATTATGTCACATGTGAGAATAGAATATGTTTTGCTCATTTATATATAACACTTTTCTTTGTATTTGAAACATTTATCTTCAAGTGTGGCTATAAATTTTCTCATTTTACTAGTTTTCTTGTTCATGTTTCATAGCTATACATGAAAACGTCTGAGCTCCAGTGAGCATCAGACCTTAGACTGAGATTGTAATATTGCTACTCTCAATAAGAAATTAAAAAATCTGGTAATGCAAGATCTTACTTAAAGTTATTAGTAAATTTTGATCAAAACCAGTCAACACTATGACAATACAATGTCATAATTACAATTTTATATGTAGTCTGATTAACAGTAACTAGCTCAAAAACCATTCAGATAAAACTTGTAGCTTTTCACATACAGTATCTTGTCTTTTACTATCTAATAACTGCTTCATGTAACATACAATATTCATAACTATAGCCACTCATCAAATGTAGATCAATTGCATTCTTAATTATTTATGGTGCAAAATATTCATATTGATAATGGTTCATGAACTGAAAATAGAACTATAATGGCTCATGAAATGTAGGCACATTTCATTCTTATGTTATTTTTCAATACCTTCAGTTATGATGCAGATGTTTCATTTTAAACACTGTATTAATCTTTGTTACAGCTAATAAACTCAAGTGTGCAGGCATGTATTACGCTGCTTCTGAAACTAGCTTATTTGTGATATTCATGTCCAAAATTAGATTGAATAAGCAATAACTGCAGAAAGAAATTCAACATACTTTTAACCCACAAGTTTTCTCTTGAATTACGTTCTCTCACACCAATGTGGAAAAATAAAAATGACAAAATCAAAACCATAAATTAAAGCTAAGCACCATCAATGACACAGTGATACAAACGAAGGTGCAATACGCAATGTTTCATTAACATAACAAATGTCACAAAGATAAAGACAACAGACAACCAAAACCAGATTACTAATCTTGACTACCTTCCACCTGTATACCTTTTCAATGGTATGGTCTATTTCCTATATTTATTATTTTGCATAATACATTTATGATTACAAATGCATTTTTGACACTTAAAATTACAGGTGTTGAATAAAATGCCTACAATTACTACCAGTAACGTAATAATAATGTTCCTAACTCACCCTTCTAGAAGCCGAGACATAGAAGATGAGCGCTCCTTGCTGCAGCTGCCCTTCCCTCGGCGAAGCTGCCTACTGCGAGAACCACTGATGTATCCCTCATCCCGTCTCTTAAACAGTCTTTCACGATCGGGTGGATGTGTTCGTGAGCCACACAGCCCTGTACTAGGTGCACATGGAGGAGTGATAACTGATGCAGAATACGGGAAACTTGGACGCCGCCGATTCAGGGCGTCTGGATCATGTTCAATTGTCAGCTACAGAGTAGAAGACATTACTGTCAAAATAAACTGTCTCCTCAATGTAACAATGTGGATCACACATGAAACTATTTCAGGTTGTGTATCTACAAAATCATTTTAAACCTTATGCAAGATTTTTAAAATTAAATTAATATAAAACCCATGTTCTAATTAAAACCTGAGGGGAAATAAAATTTTGTTATATTCAGTTCAATCTAAAATTATTAATGCATAGAATTTAGCTAGTCAAGAAATTTACCACTTTTACAAAATCCAAAGCTGCAGGATGTAAATTATTAGAAACCAAATTAATACTTTTGATGCAAAAGTATACAATTCTTTACCTTTTTTATATTCTATGATTATACAAGCCTGCATCAACAAGAGAGAATATGCATGGTTCTATGTGTAATTGTTACAATCTGAAGGTTCTAACCCATGCCATAGTTCAATGACTGCTTACCATAAGTAACACAAAGACAGAACACAATAAATTGTTCTTGGTTATAATGATTCGTCATGATTTACAAGCAGAGTGGTGTGCAGGCACAGTGAGTGTCAATAATGGATTGAATTAGGATACAGAGGAGTCCCGGAAAAAATCAACAAGTGAGCAGCTGACAGGTCTCACTGGGAAAGGCAATGGTACAATGTGACCATGTGAGATGTACTGTATCCTTCTCTATTTGTAGTTTCATCCCAGTCAAGACCAGTTATCTCACTAAAGTGGAGTTCATCTAAAACTCATTTGGCAGACCGGATCAGTAGTTCATTGTCTACTGTCACATTTCACACTATGCTCAACAATAATTTCATTTATGTACAAATTGTATGAAAAATATAAGCAAACGACATACCTGTAAGACTGTGTCAGAGTAACGGATGAGATTCTCTATGTTTTCTATGGGTTGGTCTTTGACAGGGGTCCCATTCACCTCCAGGATTCGATCTCCAATGTGTAGTGACATAAGATCGCTACTCATATCCAATCTGAAAACAGACAGCTCATATGAACACCACAAATGCAATCTTACTAGTATGTGAACACTTGCAAACCAAACAACATGCCTTCTCAGAAATACCAGGGGGAGAACATATAACAAAAAAATACTCTCAACACATTCTTAAAAAACCCAAATATTTAATCTTTATTCATTTCCATAAATGGGGCTTGAGTACCTCAGTGATCCCAAGAGCTATGCTGGCGGTAGCATAGCTACTGGTAGAGCCTCCCTAGCCAGATTGGTCGAGGGGGAGAGGTCAGACTAAGACAGGTACCCTGGTCCTTCAGGTTGGGGGTTGGTCACAAGGCTAACAACCTTGCACCGTAAAAAGGAATATGTTTCTAAACCTCAATCAAAGCCTCGGACAGACGGACCCAACAGAGGACCGAATGGAAGAGGAGAATTGAGGAGGCCATGGACCGAACACGGACCGGAGAGCCATAGAAGAAGAAGAAGAGGAATCAGAGATATTAGCCTTTTATTGCTAAGGTTCAAACCATCAGCTATAAATATAAAATGTTGATGGTAATACAACCAGAAATGTGCAATCTGTAGCGTATGTAAATTAAATTACACCTAAATAAAGAAGCACCTACTATCATAACAAATGCCCATAAAGACACTGATTGGGGTGGGGTGGGGTGGGGTGGAACAGACTCCATTCATTACTATATGTTCATACAAACAACTGACAGGATAGGATCTGCTATTATCTGCACTAAAAAAGTTGTAAACAGTAATATACAGAAATGCCTATAAATAACACTGTGTTCCATTTATAATTTTAAGCTTTCCATATTGTTGATGAACATCAAAATGCATACTCCAAAATCAAGATGAAGACTGAAAATTAAAAATCTATAAACGCAATGCACAAATGTACAATAGTTTTTAAAAATATATGAATTGATAAGCCTGATGATGATGTGGTAAACATCGAAACATGTCGTCGAAATCAAAAGCGCTGTGATAAATGTAATATTATACGACACAGAAAAGCGCCATAAAATATAACATAATGCAATTTATATTGTAAATGTTATAAATAATTTTAACAACATTATTTTAAAACAAGTTTTGTGTATAGACTGGAAAAATAAATATATGTAATGATATAACACAAACATGACGCAATTAAGATACAAAGTATATCAATGTTTTCCAGCAATACGACAAAAAAGAACTCATAACTAACTTACCTTTCCTTCATCCAGGCATTCTCACAAATTTTGCTTCAATACTGAAACCAAAAGCTTTAACTTTGTCACCCACGTCGCAACACTATATTGCTACAAAAGCAAATCTGTTTCTATCTATAAATGTGCTTCTAGTACACTGGCTACAGGTGCAAACACTGCCAAAACTTATATTCAGCATTGCTCTCATATTCATAATACTTGCACTAGTAGCTTGTAGCAATTGAGTAAAATGACAAGAATTTAACAACTGAGCATGCAAACTCCATCTTACTTCAACTGCAGACAACCAGGTAGTTTTGCTAATCTAGAACTCCAAATCCAATACTCTGTTCTAGTCATTCTTTATATAAACTGAGAGTGCAGAATACGATATGTGAAGGCTATGTCCATAAATATATGACCAAGCATGAACTGCATTCATAATTGAAAGAGTCAATGATTATCATGGGTCCACTCTACATATTTTCATATTATGGTAAATTTAATAAAATGTGCTTTTGCACATACAGTATGACAAATTAATTTTACATTATAATACTAGGCCATGAAAAAACAGAAGGAGAATACAAATTTCTGATTGAATTATTTCTGTTGGAAAACCCAAGTAATGTGATAATCTACTCTCAAAATATTTTCCACATCAAGGTAACTTCTTATAGCCACGAATTTAAAATCTGAATATAGAGTAAGGCACATGAAAATGGATGTCTTATAAATGCATCCTTTTACTCCAATTTTAAAGTAAACAGAACACCTGCCTACAAAAATTATATATGCTGATTTTATAAGCAGTCATAATAATATACAACAAATATTTTCCACAAAGATTTTTATGCTGCTAAAATCAATAAAATGATAATCATTACACATAAAGTCAACTGTTCCCACAGTAAAGGCTAACTGAAAAGACCAACATAAAATATTCTAACAAAACTGCAAAAGAATATGAAAATAAAATTCAAAGTGGCAAGACAAAATGGCTGTGATCTATATGCATAAAAAACAATGGTGGTAGTAGTAGTAGTAGTAATTATGTATGTACTCTAATAAATTTGTTCTGCACATCCACCTTTCTCTTCCAAAATAAACAAGATTCCACAAGTTTACAAGACAGCAAAGCAATGTTGAAGTTCAATTATGTTTTCAAACTTATCGCTGTTTGAAAGCAATTAGAAATTAGAAATCTCGTGCACCATCATGTCATGCCCACAGGTCACTTCCTGCAAATCTTGGAACAGGCAACCAAGCATTTAGCTGAAAACATTACACAAATAGCAGAAACAAGCAGACAGTCAGTCAGGCAGATGAACCAAGTCTTTTACCTATAACGGGAGAGATGGCAGCACAATCTAAACGCTGCCTCAAGAAGAGAAACTGCAAATTTTCCCACTTTGGTGTGAACAATGCTGAGGATCCTGCAAATAACCGCCACTACATGACAACTCCATGGTGTTTACCTACTTATACAGCAACCAACATGAAACCTGAATGTCCCATTATGACTACTGTAACAGTTTCTGGATTATACCTCTCGTTGGCTACAGTAATTCTGGAAGAAAGGTCTTGCAAATCTAGCATAAACTTATTTGTGCTCACTAAATGTTATGCATCACTCCATTTTATAAAAGTATTTTCTTATTAAGTAATAAACTTATCATATATAATTTGATTCATAAAACTGTATAAAGAGAGCTTTGGTTAAGACATGCTGTACAGGAAAAATACAACTTTTATGCCTCTCTTTCACAGCTAAAACTACTCTCATAAGGGAGGATGCAAGACGATTAGGAAAACCGAGGATTTATTTAATAAGTGGATATTTAACAATAATTAGATGTGTATGTGTAACACACGTTCAATTACTTTCGCAGTAATGGATACAGTGATACTGGGGTCTGATCCAGTAAGTGGTATGCTCTAGAAACACAGTATTGTGTAACTAAGTATTATATCAAGACACAAACACTCCAATGCAAAAGACAAAATATAAATTAAACCGAACAAAAGCTTCATCTTACACAAATTTCAAGGTAAAAACTGAAATGACATGATGGGATACTGGGCCTAAAACCTTGTTCCACCTGCAAACCTATTATTGTCCCCCACCATAAACAAAAAGGCATCCAAAAGAGCATAAATTTCAATTTAATTTCTATTCCCCAGAATTTTGAAGATAAGTCAAAACACACCTGTAAAGAGGGAATGTAACTGTGATAATTATGTTTCTTTGGAGGCTCTCAAATGAGAGGCGAAAAATACAGTTAAGGAACAAAGACCTATAAATTATACAGCAAGATTCTTTATGGTGATAAGTCATTTTACATTAAGGAAAAATGCATAGTATTTTGACTGGGCATTAATGTTTATTAAATACTTACTCAGAAATGCGGAGACCACGACAACCATAGGGCTCAGTTGTAACAGGAAGACCCCGGGCACTCTCCACACTCAACTTAATGCCACGCTGACCATCACTGGTGGGTGGAATCTCCACCAATCGGATTGAGTGTGGTTTGCGAACAAATGGCGTGCCTGATGTCTTGCTGAGAGGCTGCATCTGACGTTTGTAACATGGTCCACTGTAGAAAAAAATGTTTACTGTATATACTATATAAATCAGTATATTGATAGTAATATAATAAAGCAAAGAATGCATATCAATAGCACACACAAACACATTTAATATATAAGATTTGAGGTTTTCACAGTGGTGAGTATGAAGATTTCTGTGTAGTCTGGTAGATGAATGTCATCGCCCTGATGACGGAGGCAGTATGACCTCTGAAACGTTGGTTAACATCGACCAGACTACACAGCGCAATAACCCAGAAGACAGAAATCTTCTTAACATACCACCATTTAAAAATTGAAAATATACATATACATTTTATATTTTTGTGTCATGCAAATGGGTGTCAGAAAGTGAAAACCTTCACACCACCTGATAATTATTTACTATAGTTCTAATTCTGCAAATTTACTCTTCCTACTGAAAATTTACTGAAATATACTGCATACACATTTTATGTTCAAAACTACATAGAAATACCCAATTTTGCAATCACTCCTATGAAAACATAATCCGTTCATATGTATATGAAATTTCATATTGTTTGATTTACTTTAATTAGAAAACTCAGGATGGCCAGTTTCAAGACCCCAAAAATACAAAGCAAGAGGTTCAACATACTAGACACAAGACTCAGTTTTCAAGTTACACACATGAAGAATAACTCACATAATAATTGTAAGATGGAATACTAACCAGTACAATTTGGAACGTTCCACCAGAGCATATGACTCTCCATCCCCAATGAAACCACCACATGACGTGCAGCAAAAACATTCTGGGTGGAATTTGTGATCTCCAGCCACCATTACTGGCCCAGTAATGATCTAGTAATATGATAAATTGCTGTTAAACATCAGATCTCAAGTCTTAATTAAATCCAATAGTTATGGGCTGTACAATTTTACACAAAATCAAAAGAATGAGATTATATACATTAAGAACATCAGAAACATTCATTCATAGCAATTCAAAGTCATTATTAATAGAATTAGAACTTCAGTTTTCTATGTCAGAAAAAACCCTGCACAATCCATTGACACGTGAAGACACACGCCTTGAATTTCATGCTGACAAATCCTACCTTTGTCATAATAAATTATCGCATCCCTGTAAAATTTGAGATTTTCATGGTGATGTATCAATTATCTTCTAGGTTTCTGTACCATGCAGAATTCTGGCCAAAGTGCCAATGTTTCAGAGGAACATACTGCCTCCATCAGTATGTTCCTCTGAAATGATGACACAACCAAAATACTATACAATCAGATCATCGATACCACATTCTTCTTCCAATGCAATTTTGAATAACATGTAGGGCCACAGTACTTTGCAAATGTTATCACTGAGTAGCACTTAGGGCACCAGACTGTGATGGATCTATTTACTTTCCATGTGAGACAGACTTATTATGATGCCATTGCAGGATTGAGGTTATATACTGTCAATGTTACTATCTAAACAAGGACACATTGATTTCTATCCACTTTAAAACAGATCACAAAAAATATTGTGTGAAAAACTTTGAAGAAATGCCTTTGTTTGATATCACTGTACAGCTTTAAGCATATTTACTTTTTCATACCTGTCCACAGTCCTGGCATGACTCTCCATATTTTGTCCAGTAATCATCCTTACAAAACAGTAGACCATCCTTTTCGAAATACCAACTTGACAGTGATGCATCACATGCTGAACATCTGAAACCAGAAATATTTTAAAATTATACAAGTAGTGATACTGCACAAGGAATTTCAGTATTAACATATTTTAATTTAAAATTCTATATGGATCATGGGACTCACAAGTCAACCAATACCTACTACTGACATGGTGAAAATAAATATAAGAATACCCAATTCTTACATGCTACGTGACTGGTTAACATACAGATCAGTCATGATTTCAAGCTATTATTACACTGCGCTATAAAGATTACTCTTCTTTTCACTTTCACACATATTCATGCAGAATGATTCAGGAGTCTGCTGATCTCTGTTGAGTATATTAATTATGTAACTGTGGGTGTACAAAGACCTGAAATTATAATCTGGCAACAAAATCCCTGTATTTCCAGTTCAGTTGATGACAGTGTTGTCCATATAACAAGTTATTTGGTATCTACTAAAATTTATTTTCTATAATTTCTTGAATGATAGTTTGAAACAATAACTTCTTTTTGTTCTTTGAACAGTTTACTTAAGAATCAAAAGAGTAGCACATGTTTTTAGTAGTATAAGGCAACAGTACACACAACAGGAAATGTCAAAAATGTTCTATTGAATGTGTTTACTGAACTAACCAGTAGGAAGACCATGGCTATCACTCCCTAGATGAATGTGTTGAAAAACCTAAGAAATCATTACTGTTAATAAAATGTATGATCTTCACATTATTTTATTTTATCATCTACATCATTCCTCAGATGTTTCTAGTTCATGTTGGTTGTCTGATATTCATGTGCAACTGTCACTTAATATATATTTATTGAGACAAATGAGCAATTGTTCTTAAGTAAGTATACTTTTTTATTAAAAATCCCCGGCACTAAATACATTAGGATATGCCACCTTTAAATTGCAATTCCATAATTCTCTTACAGATTTGTTTCTAAACGGAATCCAATTCTTTGTTGGCAGAACATATGATAAAAAAATTTAAAAACCTGTTCCAACAAGTAATGATATCAAGACACTTTATTCACAAGTATATTTCATGAAGCACCTGAAACATTCCATATGCCATTCCTGATTCAATGCTTGGATAAACTCTTCCTCATCAAGAATGTTGAGACACCCAGCACAAACAGAAGATTCCATGGAAGTCCCATCAGTTGCTTCCTCTGACAGAATCAAAGAGATCATTTGTTACAACGCAATCCATCAGGATCATGGGACAGAGAAACTACATCTCAACAATCAAAGCAAATAATCTACAAAACTACTCTGATTCATCCTTATAAAGCAATTTCCAATGAGTTTTGGGAAAATGACAATCAGTTTTGTACGAAGGAATAACAATAATGATGTAATGTGACAATAACTTGAGTAGTTATTCATTAATACATTTATCATAAAATGATTTAATTTTAAACAAACAATTTTTCTGAAACATGGCAACTTAAGACTGGACGCCCACTCATGACAGGCTAGTTTTAAAATAAACTTGTTCCTCATACACACAAAATAAACGGACAGCCAGCAGAACCCTTCATATAACCGAAAACGAAAGTACAGAGTCACAATAACAGCGCATTTCTATAGCGCCATTATTAAATACAGTACCATTTGTAGCAGCTTCTTCCATTATCACATCACATACATTTAAACCGGAAATAAGCTCGAATTTACCGGAAGCATGGTGCCGTAAGAGAAATTACGTTATACTTTTATATGAAAAAGTAGTTACAACTACACCAATATTTGGTTCATGGCAAAGATAATCGCTTAAGAGCAATGAAAATACACAAGCACTTGCACAACATACCATGCCAATTCTGTTCTTCCCCACCCCCCCAGATTCTTATTTCACACTGACGTGCGGAAATTTCACTGCTGAAAATAGGATGCCCACATGCCAACCCAATGGTAATTGTATAACACTGATATACTGGACAAAGTTTCATGGATTAGCCGATTGGAAAAAATCAGTCCATCAGAGGCCTGGATAATCTAACCTAAAATTGCAAAGGCATAGGGATATCCAAAACAGCACAGGCAAGGCCAACTAATAACAATAGGATTAACAATGACAACATATTTACACTGTTGCGCAACTCCTCCGTGTCAGGCACGTTAACCATGACTGACACAGACAGACAGGTATGGGCTCATTCACTTTACAGCATCAAAAAGGTGAGATGTAGTTATGCATGTATTCACTTAGCTCAGGATAGGGATTAAATGTACCTGTGATAAAGCTCAACAAGCCTTCAGGTTCAATATAAGGCATGAAATTTCTTGACCAGCTGAGCAACTACTGTTCTCTGAAGGACCACAGAATTAATCTAAAAAGGCCAAAAAATAAGGTATGGAACACTTTTAAGAGAATAGATCAACACACTCTATACCTACTACAGGGAGCAGTCCTCCTTATGAAGCTGATAATCACTCAGTAAGCTAAACAACAGGAACCTGTTACAGGGTCCTATAAAGGACCAGCTCACTAAGAAACTCAGATATCCTCCTTTTGTAGAATAATGTGGGGTAAATAATCACACAGCACAGTTTAATTTCATTTAATATATTAATAATTCACAAAAGGATCTACTTTTAAAGAAGTACAAATACAGACATAATAAACACTATATTAACACACATTTCTTAAATGCATGGTACATGGGAGTACAAGTCAAACTAGTTCATCATTATATGAACATTTGAGCAATGAAATTTTAGTTATTGTGGATATTATTGTATCTATGAAAGAACCAGGGGTGGAGCATGCATATTTACTATGTTAGCCTGGCTAAAAACTGTAAAAAGAGATAAAACTTGTAGTTCAGTGATACTCCATACACTGGAACACACTAGAACCACATTTCTCGATTTTAATCATATAAACTTTTGTGCATGTGTGTGCTGTGTTCAACTTGTAATTGTGTGTCATAGAATATGAAGTGTAATATACACCCAACTTTCAAAATTATGACATATTGCCTGTCAGAATTATGAAACTCTTTCAAAAATATCATGCTCCACCACCAGAAAGAACTCCATATAAATTTTCATTTTCAGCACTTCATATAGAAAATTTACAATTGTGAAAACCAATGAACAAAATGGAAGTATCTTAAATTATTTCAATTAATTTGTTATGATATGTATCCACATACAAACTGTGCAGGGAAGCTGAAAATGAATTAACAAATCATGCTCCGATTCCAGTCTTCTTGAATTACCCATGAAAATAATGTTCTGTAGAGCCAAACAATCCACTTTAATCCACACCAAAGTGCTAAATTAAGACTAACATGAAAACATACAGTTTTACATGTAACATCTGATATATTGTTTGAAAGTATTTACTACTAATACACAATAAATTTTCATAGAAACATCATTCAATCATTTTAAATACTTCCAAAATCTCATTTTAATATTTATACTGTGCAAGTTTATATATGTCAAAAAAGTCACAGCTTCAAAACATTTCTTAGCAGCACAGCTGCTTTTATCAATATCAACAGTGCAATATACTACCATGACATAGAAAATATAATAGTCATCCGAGGTAAAACGAGGTGAAATATCAATAAAGTATCCCAAAGAGTTTGCTACATTATTTTAAGTATCATTATTATTAGCACAATTGACATTCACTGTTGTGCAAGAAGTGAAGCAGTGATACTTGTATACAAAATAATTAAAAAGGAATGCCATTATTTAAAAAAGACCATTAATCAGTTGAGCAAGTTGTAGTTTTGTACAAGGCCGTACAGAAGAAGAAATTGTTGTCATGGGAAATCATCAGGGTTGCCACCTCTCTAGCATTTAGTACACAGCTGGTGGCTTTAGAATTTTATCCATCTCTGGTTACTTCACGTAAATCTATGTACCATATCATCTTTACGAAGAAAACAAGAAAAAACTGATTAACTCTATCAATGCTAGGATTTTCCTTTGCACAAGAACAGACTTATGTTGACTTTCGGCATAAGAAACCACCACCTTATGGGCACATTCATGTCTGCCTGTTGCAGTCTTCAGTTGGCCTCTGCGACTAGGCTACCCCCGGAGCTTCCCCGAGAGGCAACACATATTCAGGATGTACCCCAAGGGTTCCTCCCCCCAAAGATTCCACCCCAATTTTTGCACCAGAGAGGCTTCTTCCATGGGCATTTGCCCCCACCCCTGATTTGCCTCAATTTGAGGATTTGCACACAAAATTTGCTCCCCTGAGCCTTGCAGTGACAAGAATTAAGAGACCCCTAGATTTCTACATCTTATGTCAGATCAACCAAGCCTTGGAATACACTCCATCTCCAGGGACTGTACACCTGGTACCCCCCAAACACTTGCTCACAAATGGGCCTGCAACCCCTGGGACTTTAATACATGGCCCTTTCCCTGAGATATTAGCTCCCTGGGGCCTAGTCCCCTACACTTGCTGCTCCAGGGGCTCTGCAACAAGGCTTCTTCTCCTGTGCCTAGTCCACCTGGATTTTCAAAATTCATTGCTTTATCTTCAACGGGCTTAGACATCAGTGGGCTTCCACCACAATGGGTTAGATCACCACTCGAACTACCCACCATGGGCTTGGTCACACAAGGGGATAGGCCATCTCTTCAAACTGTACCCCAGGGAATTT
>NW_019060304.1:258593-274486 GCF_000696155.1 Zootermopsis nevadensis | reverse complement strand
CTGCTCCCTTGGGCCAAGCCCCCAGTGCTTGCTGTTCCAGGGGCTTTGCCCCCAGGCTTAATTTATCATGCATTTCCCTGGGCTTCCAATATCAATACATTTGTCCTCACCACCGGTCACCCATGAGACTACCATTGAGAGGATTGGCTGACTAGAGGCTAAGCCACCTCCAGAGCCTTCACACCACAGGCAAACCCTGGGGATTTCTCAACAACCTTCCTCAAGAACAGGTTTGCCACCTTTGTCTGCCACATCTTACATCCCATTATTGGAGCACATTGTTGCAACAATGACCTCCATGAATATCACTCTTGCCTCTGCTATCACTCTTGAGCCTCTTACTTCCTTCTATGCCCTGCTGATGTCATCATCTGTGATACCTTTGGAATTTTAGTGTACTCCAAACCTTGTTCTCTATGGATTATACAAAAGAGATGTAGGGCATGGAATGAAATGGCATGTTAGTAGTAGCATTGGTATTCCTCCACGCACTTCTGAAGAAACACAGTCAGTAACACAGATGTCTTTATCACATACAAACAATCCTGTGTGCTAAGTTTTCTCACTCCTACATGTGTCACTGAATGAAATACTTCATCAATAGGATTAAATGGGTAACAACTGTAATAAAGTGTTCAGTGGAATACACACTGCTTGATTCACATGAACAGTAACAATAACATTAACATCAAAATTAGGTCTTTAAATAGAACATTGCAGATAAGACCCTTTAAGATTTTACTGTGGCAAACATCCATCTGGATGACAGCCAGCATTTTAATATGTCCCTAACATCTCCATGTATCAACTCAAATTAATCTGTAAAGTAAGTCAGGTTGTACTGGAAAACCACAACAGGAACATCACTAATTTCTTAGAGAAGGAAGACAAATTGGAAGACAAAACACGGTTTCAAAGACCACAACAGCTCAGTTATGATCAACACCTAAAAATAACTGCACTATTATCCAGAGGGATTTATTGCCAATTTAAATCTTATCTGCAACAGTATAATATTACTGTGCACAAGATTTAACTGCACTTACTCACAATTTAAAATTACTCAAATCAACACATTCTATGCCAACACAGCAAAGACTGCTTTTACCCCAAATAAAACAAGATCATAAGTTCTTTGTATTTTAGTAATATTTGCAACACAATATAATATTAAATGAACTATGATCAACAGCCAAATAAATTCTTTGTCCCATAAAAGAACACCTCAATAATCAGACAATTTTAAATTGAAGGATACAGCTTCAAACAAGAGCGTGGCACCAATCAGCAATAAAAAAAAACTTCTAAATTAATGAGATTTATTTTTAATAGCTGGCACCCACAAGATCCTTTAGAATTTGAAGACAATTAAGCTAATTATTTTGGTGACTGCTGCCAATGATCTTGTCACGAAGTGTGCCAAATGTCCCCTGTACCTGTCGTAGATGTAGACGCAATGTATCAGAAAATTGCTTTTGTAATTGTTGCACCTCAGAAATCTCTCGTCGGAGGTTTTCGTATTCTTCTCTCACCTGGTTAACACTCCGCAGGAGTTTCAGCACAGACACCTGCTAGACAATAAACTCATATGCAATAGTTCCTCACAGTAAATATATCTTGCATAAGCAACATGCAATTTGCTAACTTGTACAACAAACCTCTTACTGTTTAGTGCAATTAAAGTGAGGTCATCTTCACATGTAGCATTCTTAATAGAAGCAGCCAATTAAGAGTGGGGTATAAATTACTTTAACATAATTTTATTTTATTTAAGTGACCATGTTTTGTGATAGTTCTAACATGCACACCTATATAAAACACAAATTTTGAAAGGAGTATCATATATTTTACAAAAGCAATTTTTCTAAGTAAACACAAGTTAAATTCAACATAACATAATGAATTTAAAGCAGTAAATAAAAATAAGTACTATCTGCCTATTAAAAAAAGTGAAAATATAGTCAGTCTTCTTAACAGAGCCTGAGAACTGGTGTAAGGTTCTTAAAAGAAATTATTATGCCAATAATAAATACAAATGATTTACTTATTTGGGGTTTATTTCACAATGCTCTTAGTAGCCCAGACTACATAACATTGAATTATAACAACATTAATGAACTGTGAAGAACATGGAAAGGAAGGGGAATAGTCTAATTTAAGGGACTAACTTAGCATTTACCATAGGAACTTGGGAAAACCATGAAGAACCTCAGTCATGACAGCTGATCTCAGGGCTAAGATTCAAATCCACATCCTCCCACAAACATACAAAGGAAAAATGCTTTACCACTTAGCCATAACATACAATACATGGAAGTAATGAATGCAATGATGAGTGAACAACTGTCAATACTAACCAACAATTCCATATTAAAAAATAAAACCTACTTGGGTAAGAAACTGCCTATAGCACATTGCGGAGGAAGATGGGTTGATGTTTGTAACATACAAAATCCAGACATTTATTGTGAATAAATCTACTACTGGGAAGGGTGCTGATTTGAAGATGGAAACATAACCTAGAATAAGCTGCCTATGATATAACAGTTACTGATCCACACCACTTTTTTGCTGTTTCACAGGTCTAGTGGATTCTTCCATGATGAAAGAGTCACCTACCCATTTTCTTTGACTATCTAACATATAGCATGTAAACACATTTGAGTTTGAATGCAGTTGCTTATAACCACAACCAATAAAATTTGTGACACGGGGAAAAGGGTAGTGTTAAGTGTTGGTAACAAAAACAGATGTGCACCCTATTTCAAATAACAATAAAACACAGCCAACTATGGCACCTGAGAGTCAAAACATTACTACCCTGAGGACGCATTATTCCATTGGGCAAGTGAATGCAAACAGATAAAACTCAACACGGATTTGTAAAGCTCCTCTTATGTTTCCTTCAAATACAACATATATGTATTTACTTTCTTACCTCTGGAAGCTCACTGCCATCAACATGCACAACTTGTTTTTCATATTGGTCTAACTTCCATGCAATCGTGTCCAGTGTTTTATCAGCCTTCCGTACCTTTAATAAGAACGCAAATATTGATTCACGTTTCTCTACTGATATAAGAAGCTACAAATGTTAGACTAATTACCAACTCAACGTCACTTCCAAATGACAATTAATAACACAACAGATACAACGTAATTACCTACCGATTGTTCCAATTGAACAACTGCCGTTTCCATTGTGCTGTATTGTATTGTAACTATCAAACACGAGACAAAACACCGGCAATCGACACTAACAACCGCAAACTTTCAAGTACGAAGAGAATTAACCCTAACCTGTGAACTTCACTATATTCGTCGTAATCAATCTATTTCATCACAACGACTTTACATCCCCCATCAGAGAAACCTATGTTAAGTATTAGCTTTCACCGCACGAGGGCAGGAAATGATATTACATACGTGCGCTAAACCGGCGACCTACTGAATTAACAGAAAGAAATAAAAAAATACCAAGCAATCAACCGTTGGTAAAATGCACTTTGTAGTAGAGACATTTTTCGGGCTATTAGCTTACCTATTATTTTCCTTTCCCCGTAAGTCAACAATGTAAACATGAAAATATATAAGGCCTACTGAAGTCACTAAATATATTCCGCAATTTTAGATTTACATGTGCCCCCGAAAAAAATACATAAATATCTAGAAGGAAGAGAAATATATACCTAAAGATATGGTTACTGCCATGTATCCGTTCCTTGTCAGGTCCACGCAAGCTAAAATCAATAATATAATTAGTTAAAGTGTTGAAAGTTTAAACGAATCTACAGTTACAGTTACCAAGGTCGAATAATTCAAACATCATGCGGCCATGTTTTAGTAACAAGATTGTGGGTTGTGTTAATTTGTAATGAATCTATTGTTCTACGAAGTATATGTATGCAAATATTGCTTTGCCCAATAAGCAAGCGTATCAATTACCTAATCCGACCCAATTTCGTGTCTTCACTGCTGATATCTGCGTCCACACTTTAACTAGAGAATGTCTGGATGGAAAGTAATGGAATTTCGTATCGACATTATGTAGAAGGTGATTGCCGTAAAATAATAATTCTGATTTTCATTTGCTAGGTAATACCAACGTTAGGGTTCCTTGAACACGTGAGGTAAAATGATTGACACCATAATGCATGTGTCTATGCGTATGGGCATCACAAACCTAACCTCGTGCCTTCATTGCTACGTGCAACAATTAAGGAAAACCAGAAGGACCTCAGCAGTGTCTGGGTTAAGACTGGAACTCATGTGAATATGAATACTACACCAAGGTGTTCAACGAAGTTTTGTCTCTAACAATTTCACTAACCCCATGGAACACAGTCCCCGAAAAGTTCCCATTCACTCAGCTGTTCAGAAAATCGACCACTTTATATGAAACACGACAGTGCATTAGAGAGCTTAAAAGTGCACATAACGTGTTCCTATCCGGAACCAGATTAAACTAGCTCGCACTCACGCTTTATTTCTCTAATATATGAATCAATATTAACTTCTATGCACCTCCCTCCAAATTTTCAGACCAACATCTCACCATGCACTCTACAAGAACGGTCCATATTACCCTCAGCTCGATGACCCTCATAGTACACGCTGAACAGTACTCCCCATATTCAATCTCTCATGTTCGCCTGTTACTTCCTTCTCGGTACTTTGTTTTCAAATACACTCAATAAATAAAAATGTCCTGTTACATGATATATTTTAACATTAAAGACAGCTGTTTAAATATATGACACAGCAGAGACTATTTTTGGGAAATGTCACTTTATTAAGCTTTCAAAGAAATCACATACTATTACAGAAAACACAAGGGTTCATAAGGTGTTCAGTATACATGTTCTAGAAACTGCGCCAACCATGTTAGTACCGTAGTCGGATGTTAACCAGTGGAATTTGTTGCTGTAACAAAAACATACATTCAAAATTTTAAAAATCTGTTACATCAATTCAACCATTTAAAGTCCAATAGTATCTACAGGGCTATTCAAAAAGATTGTCGGGGTTTTGTGAATTTTTGTGGGGCAATGCATTAAACATACGACTATTATCATTAATCTGGTGGATAGAGAAACTCTCAAAGTTTTGTTCTGTACCGCCCGCCATCCAGTAGTTACGCGATTGGCCGCCAGGTGCCAGATTTTGCAATATGACGTCTATATGCACCAATGTAGCACCTGCTTTAACAATATCTAACTCTGTATTTTGCCCGCAAAAGGTATTTATGAATTTCATAAACAGCTATCATTTCTCTAAACAGCATTAACCAGTCCTTTGTAAAGGAAAAGTGTCTGGTTTCTTTGTGGTAGGGACTGAATCCTTAAATACTAATGAGACGAACTTCGGCTTCAAAGGGTTAACAGCGCTGAATCTCATCTTTTCTACGGGGCACTTGATACTTATTTGAAATCTTACCACTGCCCGACCTATAAAAAAAGAAGAAGAAGAAATAAAAGACGTAACAAAAGAAAATATAAAGTTTGTCATCTGAGAGGATAATTAGTGGTTCTGTTGGAGATTGGAGTTTGAATCCCGGCAGGGCAACCACAACGTATAGGCCCACCCAGCGTCCCATTCAATGGGTGCCGGTATTCTTCCATAGGGGATAAAGAGGCCGGGGCCTGAAACTGCCTACTTACCTCCATCCAGAGTTGTGGTTACTAATGCAACTGCATTCGCTACCCGTACGTCCACTGGTTCCAGTCCAACCCCTACTTGGTAAGCAAGCCTCTCTGCTGCATGTCTTACCGTTCATCAATGTTGGTCTTCTGGATAATAACAACGTTTCGGACTGACATACTGTCTCCATCTTCAGGGCTGACAGTATATTCCTCCTAAACGATGGTATCTACCTGGTGTGACAAACCGGGAGACCAATATAGACATATTCGTCGATGTGAAATGTCATCTTACCGTTTGGCGCTCCGTTGCCTCCTCGACCACCGCGACAAGCAGGTCCCCCAGGGCTACCATTGGCGTGGGGTCCATCAGGGGCATGGGCCCCGTATACCACACTCTCCCACTGCAAACATAACCACATATTCATTTAATACCTTTGACACCATATTCGAAATCCTGTGTCGTTCGAAGTTGTTTTATACGGAAATTTCTGTTTTACTAAACCTTTATATTTCTACTCCTGCCTGTTGCCTCGAGCAGGGTGAGCGGGGCTCATAATTGTCAGTTATATGAATCTTCTAATACACCAACATTAATAACAATTATTATGACATAGTGCGTAGAGATTATAATATATCAGGACGTAATTCTCCAAATTAAAGTTAAAACAACTTCTTTATGTGTGCGCTAAAAAGAAACTAAGATTTGGGGAACTGAGAATAGGGCCTATTACAAAATGAGAACATAGATTTATCTAGCTTACCTGATTTTGTTTGTATCGTTAAACCATAGCTAGGATTCAAGAATCATTAAATGTGTATAGAGTGTACTACAGCAGTCGCTTGGAAGAACATGCTAATTGGAGAATAATTAAACTAGATGTTAATTAAATGGCTTGCGATAATTACTTAGGTGACTTAGGATTAAGTCCAATAATGGCATTCACTTTCCTTCTTCTGGGTCAGAGAATTACTTAATGTCTTCGCGCCTTAAAATGCTGTGGTATTTTTAAATAAGAAACCTAGTAATCCTATCATAAAATAGCCAAATATTCCAATTATTTTGTATTTATTCGTGAATAACAGACAACCACCACCACGGTGGTCTAGCGGTTAGAACGCTGGCCTTGTAATCCTGGGGTCTCGGGTTCAATTCCCGGTGGTGCTCAGATTTATAACTTGTGTTTGGCAAGGCCGTGGTCTAAGCAACACCGAGTTTTCCTCCGGGGGCTTCCCCGGTTTCTCCGTGGCATCCCAACAATTACTCCATTCACACACAGAAGAAGGCAATGGCAAACCACTTGTGGATCATCTGCCAAGAACGTATATGAACAGATCCCAGTCCGAGAAAAGGATAGAATGATCCTGTTCATATGGACCTGTCGTCAGACAGAACACTAAATAATAAATAAACAGACAACCGCGATTTAAAACGCACTTACCATGATGCAGCACATAGCAACAGCCATGATTACTACCGTAAGAATCAGCTTCATGTCGAGTGTTCTATTTGCTTCCTACTGACGAAAAGTACAACGTTACCCGTATCCGACTGCCATATTTATACTGTAGAATGAACTCAAATCACTTCCTCATCATTACCAACATCCGACAGCCGACCATAAATGTCACATCACTGATAAATCAACAAATATTTGTCATCATGTTCACGCTCTTGTAGTTTTAAATGAGACTTCCACAATGTCAGTTTGTTCATAATTGATGCGGAAATGTGTTTCGAGTGCGCCAGAAATATATATAAATATTGTACTAGTTTTGGTATGTATAATTTGTTTTGACCGTCTAATCCATCACTCATAATATTATTACTAACGATCAGCGATGTTTTTTTTTCACAGATGTCGCGTCATGCGAACAAGGTTTGCACCGTCCGGAACATTTTAACTAGTTCAATGACGCCTCTAAAATTTATTTCAAGGTATGATTATGTAGATGGTGTCTTCTGTTTCATCATTTGTCATATCCGGTAATGGTGGTAAAATAAAGATAATTTGAACGAGTTGAAAAATAAGTTATAATAAGCACTCCGTTTCAGAGGACACAGAATTTCAGGGTAGACCTGGACCTGCCTACCTGGCTGTGGTATCAACATTTCAGATAGGAGAATCCATTGGGCAGGGTGGCGTGGGCGAAGGAAGGACAGGTGGAAAAATACATGCTGTAACCAGTTGATCTCGAACCTGAAACCTTCTACTCAGAACACCTCCCCTTTAGACCACCAGGCTCCCTATTTACATATGTTAATTTAAAAGTTATAGCCACAAAATTAAATTTGTCATTGTTTATTTAATGACGTTTGCAAAAACTTTAAAGACGTTAAAATATAAGTAGCTAAGTAACTGACTGACCAAGTGACTACCATCTGACAATGACCATGAAAATTTGGTACATATTTTATGTTTCTCATACCTGAGTTACATGTTCAGACTAACATTTCACTCTGATTTTAATACCCTTTCATACGCGGATGTAGATGAATATAATCTCCAAAACACTGTAGTCCAATTTTATTATAAATACTAGCAAATAGTCCATTAAAAAGATGGGAAAAATCTAAAAGTGAACACATATAATCATAAATATTATCCCATAAGGCCCAAAATTATTTAGTTTTATTATATTAATACATTGTGAAAAAAGACTATGTACGAAGTCCGACAATTAAATAACGACAGTGTACTTACATGATGACCGTATTATATTTTATTCCGAACTGCAGCTATACATGAATTCCAGCAATATTTACAACTACCGAGAAGTCATTCTCTTCCAGATTATTCAGAACGGCTGCCTTATCCTGAATCTCTTCGACAATTTCAAAATGTGATCCTTGAGATAATTTTTCATGGCAGGAAAGAGGAACAAATCACATAGAATAAAATCTGGTGAACAAGTTGGGTGTTCCTGGACCAAGACTGATTATTCTGCCAAAAAAAAATTCTTGTGGGAAAGTGTTCTGTCATTCTCCTCCTCCGCTGCAGTTAGTCGTTAGTAAGGTTGTTGCACACCATTTTTGCACAATTTCTTCATCAAATTTTCCGTCAAAATCAATATGTTAATATACAGTTATTCTGCAATAATTCTGACAAGACGTCGATCATGTCCCCCCCTCCCAAACTTATGACCTTTTCGATGTTTTCATCCGATTTTTTTTTACCGGACGTCGAAGTTGGCTGTCAAACTCCACTTCACGTGCTCTTGATGTAACCTCTCATCCACACGCGTGCTTCAAAAATTTAAAAGATTTCCGCTGGTTTTATTCCAAGCTTGAAAAAATAAGTTCGTATATTGATTGTTTATAGTTTGCTACCACAGATTATACAGTGTTTAATTAAGGTATTTATCGATTGGCGGCAGCACTCGTCATCGACTCACGCTTCCCAAGAGCCAGTTTTCGTTATTTAAATGTCAGACCTCGCATATCTTTAACAGAGCGTTATAGTCAGTTTGTACAATAATTGGGTTTCATCACATATCTTAAACGTATAATTGTGTTGACGGCAAATAGTAAAAATAAGACTCAAACATTCTAAGCCAATGTAACGCAACCAGCGTACTATCACATAGGCCTCTATGTACAGACACTTGAGATATGGCAAGCTCGACTACACACAACAAATAAAATTTCATCATTAGTTCACATGTTCTTCTTCAGGACCCCGCTCAGCAGCAATGCGCTCGTGTTCAGCCGCAATCCGTGCGAAAAGGTCTGCGTGTTGTGCCTTAGCCGCTGCGACTGTAGGGGTGTCAGCCACAGGGTTGCTGAGTACGGGGTGAAATCCTTGAGCATCGGCCACATACTCCACAGTCCGCACCTGATATCGGGGATCCACGTACGCAAACATTCCTGCGTGAGACACAGTTAAGTTCACTGCATAACTCCATTTGAATATACATAGGGACTGTTTTGCAGAACAGGGCTTTAATTTGTCATAATGGAAATCACGAATGCGTTAATGTTGTGTAGGACAAGCCATTATGATTTACCGCCAATATCAAATTTAGTCGAAATTCGTCAAGTCAGTAATTCGAAGTGTTACGCCTAATACTTTGGTTTCGTGTTAACAAGAGGTTTTGTAAATTCGTCTGCTTAAACAAACAATCGAACTCATGTTCTGACAAAGGCCAGTTGTTATCGACACGAGAGCGCTCTTAGCTGTAACAATGAAGTTGCAATTTCCATTTCTTGCCACACAGACATTTACATTGTTCACTTCAATCCGATGACATTTCGAAGCAGCTAAATACCCTAACTTCGTCCAAACGGACGGACGTCTCATAACTGTGGATTAAATTTTGCAAATTCGAAGTCGGTGCCCTTAAGTGTGAAAAACTGAAAATTCGACAAAATAGATTCTCAGCTTCTTGACTTCCATCTCGTACAAAGCAAAGTATGAAAAACGTTAGCGACTAGACAAAAATTCGCCATGAGCTGTTCGACCGGTGTTCAACTCCCGGCAGGGGCAAAGATGGTTGGTTCTCTTTGCCACCTCGTCTATACCGGTTTTGGGGCCCACCCAGCTTCATGTCCAGTGGGTATCGTAGGTACCTTTCCCCGTGATAAAACCGGACGGGATCTAAAATTCAACACTAATCTCAATCTACTGCCGGCCAAGAATGCGTGGACCTATAATTCCACTCCTCCATTCGCCTTCATGGCACAGGGACACCTTTACAGTTTTACAAGAGAAAACTAGCAGAGTAATTTGAAATTATTTTTACATAATTATCAACGTAGAAACATACTACAACTTTCGTTTCATTTACAAAACTGCTGAACAGATTTTGATTCAATTTCGCATTCAGAGTGTACACAGACAGATGTGGCGGCCAATTTAATTTTGGTTAAAATCGATCTAATATAGATAACCCTTACTTTACGTGAACCTCGTATAGACATTTATCAGTTTGTATTTCCCAAATGTCGTGATTTTAAATATGGAACGAATTTTGAGTTTATGAATTTTTACAAAGAACATACGTACAATAATTTTTTTGAAATGTTACGAAGATATACATGTCAGTCCTGTGTAGATACATACCGCGGATGGTTCCAGAGCCATCACTCGTCTCAGAATGTGTTCTGTCTACGTGACCCGGGTAACGACCCGCAGCGTACGTGAAGCTGTAAGGCTGTGGGGGCTCAACAGGTGTTTCAGACTCTACCAGGTCCTTAGGGTCGGCGGCCCAAATACACGTCGACATCATAAGAATCACCAGAACCTGTCGACATTACAAGAAGCTTATACCACGTGAGAAGGATGTTACTTTCGGCTCAAGGTTTTGAACTAGGCACGTCAGACCCAATATGTCAATATTTAAACAGCCCACTTTTGTTACGCGACTGTCCAAGCAATATGGAAATCCGATAAATGAGCGCTGTAGCATTGCCATGCCAGCTTCAGAAATCTTATACGAGAGTCGTTTCTGTTACTGTACGAAGGACCAAGGCATCGGAAGTCTGTAGACATTATCTTCTACAGAACCTCAGAAGAAGATATCTAGTGGTGACAAGTGCGGAGACCTTGCTGGTCAATTAACTGCACCACTCGCCCCGCTCATCACGTTCTGTACAAATTTCAGGCAGCTGAATATCAAAATAACTCTTACATAAAAATGGAAAAGAAACAATGGTACTTGTGGGTTATCGGGACACAAAACGTGAGAGTCAAATATCTGGAGTTGGATTGGCACGGAAAACTGCGCATGCGTATAAAATATAATAATTTTCAAGTATATGTCATTTATCCACACACATTAACCTAACCTAACCTATTTTTAAAGCGATGTGTCCCGATAACCCACAAGTACCAAAGCAATTTTTAATATTATGTTTCCATCTACATCTATGCCCCCCAAGTGATCATTTCAGGTTTTCCATGAACCGTTTCGTATACATTTCTCATCTCTTCCATGCCCAGACATGTCCTGCCAATCTCATCTAGCAAAATTTTAACTTCATTAGGTAATTTTCTGAGTAATCCTTTTTTCTTTAACTTCTCTTCGGCTCAAACATTCTGTTTTGTACATTGTAATAATGAGATTTTTAAATAGGGGGCAAGAAGATAAAGGCGTTTTATAAATTACTTTCCAACGTGTTTATTTCTACGCGTCTTTGACATACGAACCAGTTTTAGCCTCGAACGCGGAACAAAAAATTTCATCAAAGCCCTTCAAGGACGCTGCCAATGAGCGAACTACGTGAGTCACGACAGAAGAATGACGCATGCGCCACACCCAGGATCGAGTGTTGTTCTCTTAATCAGACACAAAATGTGCAATTTCAAACAAAAACAAGGGCAAACTTGGCCAAGAGACCGGCTGTACTGACAGATTTTCGTCGCTTATCTCAGTCCCTCAGAGTAAACAACCAGGATAACTGTTAAACAATGCACACGTGTGGGCAACTACGTGAATCTAGTGAACTTGGACACGAGTCTTGATCCGTTTTATTTTTTAACACTTCTCCAGAAAAACATCTGGATCACATGTTATGGCAGACAACGATAAGTTTCCTTTTTATAACACTTGCAAATTCGTAACACCGAGTTCACATACATACAACACAACTGCAATTGTTGGACATGTAGTATTCAATTCGCTTGAAACACAACGCAATTTGAGTGGCTTGTGCCTTACCTTCATTGCAAATTCAGTGCTGAAATCACTCTGAAATATTCCAAACTACGGCAGACAATCTTCTGTTGTCGTATATGGTCAGGTGAAAGTGCGCTGCAAGCGGTAAAATGAAACTAAAAGTCAAATCAGCCAATAGGAAAATATATATACACACATCTTGCCCTTCCCTCCATGCTTTCTTGCGCAAACATCTTCAAAATCTGCCCGAGGCAAACAGTAACCCTGAGTACAAACTCTGCATACAACATACCTATCGATTTCTGTACTTCATGCATCTGCTCCAAATAGTAGAAGTCCGCTAAACACATTTACACACTTTCTTATTTGAATGTATAACAGGAGTAATCTTTAGCCGTCATTTTCTATTTGGAATGATTTCGCTGTTTATTAATAAGGAAAGAGAAAACAGCTCTCTCCAACATTTACGCCCGCGTCACATGGTTTGATCAAGTCTTTTAGTTTTTTGATTATGGGACTCATTGAGGGCGCTGTCACTCCCAGTCTCCTACACGAAAACTGTTCAGACCGGTATTCGTCTTCCACACAAGGTCCAGTGGGCCAGAATTCGACTAGCGTGTACCAAACATGCCCAATTATTTTTTGAAGGCTTAGCAACACGCTTCTTTCTCTGAATTAGTGTAGTGAATATGTGATCAACAGACAAATCTTGACGGGCAATCCTGAGTTAAACAATGGATAATTAACAGACTGACTCCATACCACATTGTAATTCTTCTTCTTTTTCCGGTTTAACAATGTTTGTACATTTTCCGGTACCCTTTACGAGTCCCCAACTTTTTCAGTTGGCTTGATCTATGAACATTCGGTAGGACTCCTTGGACGAGGGATCGGCCCATCGCAAGGCCTCTACCTGTACACAGGGCAGCACAACACAGAAAAACGCGGACAGACATCCATGGCTTGAGTGGGATTCGAACCCACGGTCCCAGCGGCACAAGACCCACGCCTCAGATTTGATTTGATCATTAACATTTGATGAAAACACAAATCATGGAGGTCATGATGCAATTTTCTCTAGACAGCTGTTGTTTCATTTCTCTTAGGACCAAGCATCTCAGAACTCTCATCTTGCTCTCAATATATGATCTTCCCTTATGACAAGAGATTAATAATAACACACAATAGCCAAAGTTTAAATTTACTTTAGACATATTAATCTTTGCAGTTTAGATGGATGTCAGGAAGAAAAGATTCTAAACTGAAAATTAGCAAGAACTGTGCTCACTTAACCTGCTCTTAATTTCTGAGCAAATATAATTTTAATTTATTACTATCATTAAAAACAATCAAGTTGTCACATTTTTGCCAAGGCAACATTTTGTAAGATGCTACTTTTTTCACAGTAAGCAACTGCAATTCAAAATTCCAGTGGTCCAGTTCGACATGCACTGCAGTTCCGTACTGGCAAATCATTTAATCCAAGTCAAAATCCAGCCAGAAGCTTCATAATAATATAGGTTTTAAGAGACTAAATTATAGTCTGTTTTTTCCCATTCTTACCCAAAGAATCAATCATATTCAATTAACAATAATAAATAGTATTATCAGTATAAGCTGATACCCCAGCAGTGAAATCCCTATTTAAAACAATAGATGTGGAGCGTAATTGTCACCATTTTTCATGAGGTTAGAATTTCATTTCCTAGACATAATATTTAATGAAGTTAAGGTATAAAGAACTCTCTGTATGAAACCCACATAAATAATAAATCTATCATATTAGTGTCTAAAAATCAGGTCTGGAACAGAACGTCATTCTTCTGGAGCTGTGACGGGTACTTTAAAGAAAAGGGTATGCCAAAGAAGAACATAAATATGAGACAAGTGGAAGGTAACATACTTACCAATGATATATCATTCATTTTAACATAATCTCTAATGTGTCATTCCTGAAAACAAGTCCAATGAATAACACTAACCTCCATAAAAGTGATCAAAATAAATAAACTTATGTCATAATTACAAACAATACAAGGAACATCAAAATTAACGCACATTAAATACCTCATATTATTTCCATAAAATACAACTATTTATCATACACAGGGTTGGTCTACATATGAGGAATGAACATTTAGCTTTGGAAACAGAACAGGATAAGTAAATACAGTCCTCAAATATTATTTGCCTCACAATATTTCCACTCAACAGTGAGAAAAGTCACATATACAATTAACCTGCCTTTGGACTGCATTGCTCTCTGCAGTGAGACTAAAGATATAAACATGTTTGCTCATTATATCACCATCATAACTGCTGCCAACTAATCAACCAAATGATGTGATATTGCATATTCTGTTAGGCCTACTATGATCCATCTGGCTGACACCAAATACTATTAAAAAAATTATGTAGTGTAAACACGACAGTAACCAGAACTTCCCTAGGACCCTGCCTGAAGGATTCACACTTTTCCTCTCTTTATTTTTAATATTCCTTTTACAAACAACAAGAAAAAATGAAAGAAAATAATGAGTATCAATTAATTAATAACAGTAAATGTTACAGACATCTTCCTAGTATAACATGAACACTATACATGATGACATGATTAGGGCACTGGTGAATATATCTTCACTTCAAGCATTGCATCATTCCAATTACGAATTCCTTCCCAGTCACAATGACACTATTTCTATTGTCTGGGTTACAAACTTACACAAAACCATCTTTTCCTTTCTTCTACCACTTTTCAAGGTTATGAAAAAAATAAATATACTCCATAGATTTGTATATATAACAAAACAAAGGATCAAATTCTTTGGTTTCAGCACCTTCATCTGTGATGAAAGATTCATAGTAATATTTACTTTACCAATAATTAAAAATAGTAATAACTGTATGTCAACATTTTTATTGTATGTAATATCATTCATGCCAAACAGAAAACAATATCCTATAGCAACAACATAGTGGCATTTCAAAAATCAAAGAATATTTAGTTTCCGCAAGTACTTTCTCAGGAACTTACTAAAACTCCTTGCACTTCTAATCCAATACAGAGAACAGGATGCAACACAGTGCTGAAGATTTTCAGTGTTCTACGGTAGCCTGAATTTCTTTAATGTTGTTTTCATAACAACTTAATAAATATTTTACTTATGAAGCAAGCAAATGCAAGATCATAATGTACCACAAGCTCAGGAGCAAAATTTAATGTACTTATTTCACCATTTTCAATGCAGCATTAACCTACAAAAATTTAAATAAGGATAGAATACCTGGAAGTAGCTGGAAAGACCAATATATCTTATGAACCTTTGAATGAGCTTCAAAACACATAATTCCTGCAGGAAGAAAGCAAAGAAGTCATATTCTCAAAGTTTACCCTTACCAGATGAGTACTTGCAAGCTGTTAAACAGCATCTACTGAAACTCATACATAGGAATACAAAAATGAGTTGATTACAATGGGATACATATTGTAATTTAATATACTAAATTCATACTACTATATATTCACATGAACAAACATAAGTTGTATGAGTCCTGCAAACTTTGATGAAATCAATAAAATGTGTGTGTTTAGCAAGTAAAAAGCAAACAAATAACCAAAACTGGAATGTTTGCTTA